>PVLC010008029.1:0-60444 GCA_004027655.1 Graphiurus murinus
TTTTTTCCCAGTAGCATATGGTTTTAGTACTTTATGAATATGCCAGTTTATTTTCTCTGAATGTTGCTGTACATTCAGGTTGTTTATGTTTTTTGCAGTTATACACAGTAGTCCAGTAACATTCACATGTCTCCTGATAAACATTAGATAAGAATTTCTAGGATATATCTAGAAATGAATTTGCTAGAATACAAATATACTTCTGTTCAAATTCATTAGATGTCTTCAAATTACTTACAAAATAGTTTTGTTCTACTTTACATTCCTATCAGTAATCATTTTTCTGTTTATATTTGTCTTTTTTCACTACACGTTTTTTGTTTTCACAGTGGTTCTGTGCAGGTTTTTACAATAGATAACACCACTGGAGCCATGCTGCTGTCTCATAAATTAGAGCTAACAGCAAAACAGTATCCTGGTGAGTATTTTTTAAAGCATTTTTAATGGAGTCCCCCTATCTTGAGGGATACATTTCAAGACCCCTCTGAAAGATCCCTTTCAGTGGATGCCTGAAACCATGGATGGTACTGACCCCTGTGTGCGCTGTGTGCTTTTTCTATACATACATACATACCTGTGATAGTTTTACATATAATTAGGTATAGTAAGAGATGCTTTGATTTGATGATTACTCATTGTATAATGCATGTGTATAGAGTATACATTGAATTAAATAATATTTATAACAACTAATAGAAAAAGTGTAATAGCGTACATTAGTAATAAAAGTCTTATGAATGTGGCCTTTCTCTCCCTGTCTGTCTCTCAGTGTTTGTTGTTCCTGTTTTTGAGTGTGGATCATTGTGTCCTCCTGTCTCAGCCTCCCAAGTCCTGAGATTTCAGACATGTACTACCACAACCATTTTATGCCTGCTTATAAACATATGCCCTAGTGCCACAGTTACTCTGCATTTGTATACTTTCTGCCCTGGTACCTCTGTCAAACACTGTTTTTTTTCCAGCCTTTTAAATTTTTTGTCTTGAAACAGGGTCTTTTTATACTAAGCTAATTCTGTTTATTGAGAGATACATAATAGAATGAGATGAATTGATCTATTTTTTAAGTTTAGGCCACTGACTTTTCCTGAATTTTATAACAGCCAGTATAATCTCATTACTGTATGTCTTGTGAATTTGATAATGTACTACTGTTGCCTACATTTGCATTAGTAATCGGGAGCCTTTTCCAAACTGTTCTATTCTCTCAGATTTAGATGTTATGAACAATTGTCATAAAACTACAAATTCTGATATTTGGAGTAAGAAAAAGGTTGATTTGTGCCCCTGTAAATCTAGTCAAATTTAATAATAAAAAATTTTTGAGCCGGGCGTGGTGATGCACGCTTGTAATCCCAGCATCTGGGAGGCTGAGACCGGAAGATCTGGGTTCAAGGCCAGCCTCAGCTACCTAGTGAGGTACTCTGCAACTTAGTGAGACCCGGTTTCAAAATAAAGAATAAAAAATAGGGCTGGGGGTGTAGCTCGGAGGTAGAATGCCCCTGAGTTCAATCCCTAGTACCACAAAAAAAAAAAAAAAATTAGAAAAAAAAAGTTTTGCCTTAAGGAAGAAGCTGAGGTATCATCTTATGTCAAAAATTTAAACATTAGAATGTTTTAACTATTCATATTGACTCAGTGCTATACATGTATATGCCAATATTTTTATCCATTATCTCTGTCTTAACAACTCACACCTTCCTCTTGAGACCATTTCCTGCCATTTCTTTCAGTGAAGTTTTGTGATGGTAAAATCTACTTATGTTTATTTTGGTCTTTAATGGTTTGTTTCACCCCTGTAGTTTAATTATAGTTTACTCAATATCCAATTTTAGATTGACAGTTATTTTCTTTGTATACATTGAAAAAGTTGTCATTGGGTTTCTGTTGCTGTGATTGGGAAGTCTCCAGTCAAGTATTAACTTTTCAAATTAGTCTTTTTCTCTGTAGCTACTTTTAACATCTTCTTTTTGTCTTTTGTGTTCTGGAGTTTCACTGTGATGTGGATGGTAAAAGATTTTGTTGTTTTAAATCCTATTTGAGATTCAGACTTGATGAATCTGAGGATTCAAATCTTTCATCTGTTCTAGAAAAATTCTCAAACTAATGAATATTGCCTCCCCTGTAATCTCTTTTTCTACATGTGATACTTTAAGTATAATTCTAGATACATATTATACTTTGTTCTATGTTTTTCAATCTCATTTTTAAATTTTTCTTTGTTTCTCTAGACTACATTCTAGAAAGATTTTCCATATCTATCTTTGGATTCACTAATGCTCACTTCATTTATGTCTAATATGCTGGTAAAACTGCCCATTGAATTTTTAATTTGAATTATTTCTAAAAGGGCTAGTTTTTTCCACTCTATATGCATCTCGCTACTAATTTCAATCTTTTATTTATTTAGCTATAATAAGCATGGTTAATTTTATATTCTGTGTCCATTAATCCTAATATCTGAAGACTTCTGAGTCTGTTTCTGTTATGACTTGGTTCTTTGGGTTATCACTCATTTGTTCATGTATTTTAGGATTTTTTACTGAGAGCTGATTATTTTCCTTCAAAGTTATTTGTGTAATGCTTTGAGATCTGGACTGCATTTGACTTCTTGCAGAGGGGATATTTTTGTTTCTGCTGGCAACTTAAAAGTACTGCAACAATCTGGAAACCTTTGCATTATATTCTCTGTTTTAGATTGTTTTTGAACCACACTAATTGCACAAATTACAAATCAGAGTGAAGACTGACTCATGGCCGCAGATTATCAGGGAAGCTTCAGTTTCTGTTCAGAACCATGAGGAAACATGGAAATGTTTCTTGCTATTTTGTTTCTTTCTACATGACAGAGTTTTCTCAACTGCCTTTATACTAGGCATGTAATCTTTTGTAGTTCCTGTTTTATATAGGTATCTTTTGTTAGATTCCCTGCCTTGAGCAAGCTCTGAGTTTTTTCTCCTGTCCCTTACATGCTGTGAGTCATCAGAAGTGGTAGTCAAAGTTCTCAGGGTTTAGCAGATAAGTTCAGAGAAAAAAATACTTTCTCCCAGTATTTTTGGTTGTTTTCAAGCTATAGAGTATTCTGTTCAGCATCTTAGTTGTTCAGTGTAGAGAGTCATTTAAGGTATTATTTGCCATGCTGCCAGAAATAAAAATTTGCTCGTCACAGATATATCATTCTTACCATATAGTCTTAAAACTTTTAAGGCCAGCATGTGTTTTCCTCTGAGTACCATGTTTGCTGTAACCTTACCTACATTTTTACAGAAGCTGATTTGCTGATTTGCACAAAACCAGAGACTTTGAAGATTACATAGTAGTAATTACTCAAGCTAGTAGTGGTCAAAAACACCTTTTATTTCTTGTAAGTCACTTCTGCACTGAGTTAGTTTTGATTAGGTCAGGCCAAGAATGATATCCTTATTTTAAATAACTGTGCATTAGCAGGATGCATCTCATTGTATGAAGTAGTCATGCCTTTCTGCTTATTTGGATTTGAAGATACAGACTATAAAAAGTACTATTTCTGATGCAGTCATTTATTTTTAAATCTTCTCAATATTTCTTAACAGACATTTGGAACAAAACAGGAGCTGTTAAATTGATCAGATGGTCTCCTGACAATAGTGTCGTAATAGTGACCTGGGAATATGGAGGGCTTTCTTTATGGAGTGTATTTGGAGCCCAGCTGATTTGTACACTTGGAGGAGATTTTGCGTGAGTCAATAAAAACAAATTATTCGTAAAATAACTTCATTATCTCCCATTAGATACCTGCCTACATTATACTCATTACTTCCTTGACACTATATGTATACAGAAACCTTGGATCATAGAACTACCCTTTTGCCTTATTTGACTTTTACCCCCCCCCCCAAATTTGTAAGGTTCAGAATTAATTTATTCAGGGTGTACTGATTCTCCAAACATCCACTCTCTTAAAACTGACAGTTTATTCAATAAAACATGCACTTACTGAGCCGGGCGTGGTGGCGCACGCTTGTAATCCCAGCATTCGGGAGGCTGAGACTGGAGGATCCAGGTTCGCGGCCAGCCTCAGCTACCTAGTGAGGCACTCTGCAACTTAGTAAGACTTGGTTTCAAAATAAAGAATAAAAAATAGGGCTGGGGGTGTAGCTCGGAGGTAGAATAGAATGCCCCTGAGTTCAATCCCCAGTACCGCAAAAAAAAAAAAAAAAAAATGCACTTACTAATTCCCAGCATTGGAAAAAATGTACTTATTTTATATAGATCCTGTTGTTTATATGGCCTAAATGTTAGATTTAAGGCTGAATCAGACATGATTCTGCCTTTAAGTAGCTTATCATCCAATAAAAATTATAAGTCATGTTCATAAGTAACTAGTAGGAAGTAGAAAGTTACATTATCCCATTGGATTAATGTAGGTTAACCCAGTGGGCAAATAGGAATGAGTTTTGTCTGTCCTCTTTATATACTTCCCTGAACCACAGTCCTGATGAAATGAGCACACATCCCAAAACTGCACGATGCTGTTAAGAAGTCATCTCAGTTGAACCTACAAAAAATGTGGCTGAATGATATGCCTTAGGTGTATTAGCGTGCAGCTTTTATTTCATACGTTAAGAAATTTGTAATGTATTTCTGTTTTGAAGTAGCAAAACTAATTTGATTTTTAAAACTAAAGCTATTGCCGGGCGTGGTGGCACACACTTGTAATCCCAGCATTCGGGAGGCTGAGACTGGAGGATCCGGGTTCGCGGCCAGCCTCAGCTACCTAGTGAGACACTCCGCAACTTAGTGAGACTCGGTTTCAAAATAAAGAATAAAAAATAGGACTGGGGGCGTAGCTCGGAGGTAGAATGCCCCCAAGTTCAATCCCCAGTACCGCAAAAAAACTAAAGCTATTAAATATTATGTGCATTATAGGTAATTGGAAGACTCTATCCAATTAAGTTTCTGTTGTTTCAGTTATAGGTCTGATGGTACCAAAAAAGATCCCCTTAAGATCAACTCTATGGTAAGCACAAACTTAAGAATCCAACCACTTCAGTCAGATTATGTAAGTTTATCATGAGAAAGCATAAAATTTCTATTAAGCTTTTGAAATTTTGAAACAATTCATGGACTGACCTCCCCTACACCTCATTACCATTTTCTTGCTTCATGGATTGGGAATAACTTATCTTTAAAAAGTACTATCATGGAATCTAGTTATAGACTATTAAAACTGAATGGGCTTGGGGAAATTTATTTGAATAGTCTTTTTTACAGAGGAAGAAATTTTACACCCTGAGAAACCAGATAATTTGGCCAAGATATTATAGCAGAGCCGGGCTTGGTGGCGCACGCTTGTAATCCCAGCATTCGGGAGGCTGAGACCGGAGGATCCAGGTTCGCGGCCAGCCTCAGCTACCTAGTGAGGCACTCTGCAACTTAGTGAGACTCGGTTTCAAAATAAAGAATAAAAAATAGGGCTGAGGGTATATCTTGGAGGTAGAATGCCCCTGAGTTCAATCCCCAGTACCGCCAAAAAAAAAAAAAAAAAGATATTATAGCAGAAAGCCAAATTGGAATGAAAACTCTAGTTCCATAGCTTCTAATCCATTGTTCTTTGCTGTATACAAAGCTGCATCTTTCATAGGTGCTTCTTTGCTAAGTTTCTACTGAGTAATCTGAGTCTTCTATAAAGAATTTCTTTGTCTTTGAGAGGCAGGTAGATTAAATCAAGAAGTTACAGAAAGCAGTAGGTATTTCTTAGAATTGGGATCTTGAAATCAAAGCTAAGAATAGTATTTAGTGATTTTACCATTCTAGGTAGAGGGCAGTAATGGTGATTTCTTCTGGAGGATAGCTAAGATGTACTAGAAGGTATGGTTCATGTCTGTGTTTTCTGCCATAGTTTCTCCATTCAAAATCATTAATAATGCTGTCATTAGTTATTTCAGATATTGGAAAAGATAACAAGAACCTTTCATTTTTTTTTCTTGTTCCTCCCTCTAAGAGCTGGGGTGCAGAAGGCTATCACTTATGGGTAATCAGTGGATTTGGTTCCCAACACACTGAAATTGAGTCTGACCTCAGGAGTATAGTTAAACAGCCCAGCATTCTGCTATTTCAGTTTATCAAGAGTGTACTCACTGTAAATCCTTGTATGGTAAGTGTATTCAAAACTCAGATTTCTTTAGTGTCTTTCATAAAAGAATTTCAGATCCTTCTTTATAACCCACAGACATTGAATATACTCTTAAAATTGTCATATTACCTTCTTTTGTGTACTCTCTGTGATTCCTATATTTCATATTAAATTTATTCCAAAATCTTATTTCTGAATATTTTTTGTTTTGTTTATTTTGATCCTTTTTGGTGTTGTGTTTTTTCCAATATACTTTTATTGGTACGTTGTAATTATATATCATAGTGAGGTTCAATGTACAAACATATATGCACACTGTTCTTGGTGTGATTTCCTCCAGTTCCCACCTCATGCCTCCCTCCATCCTATGTACTTATTAGTGAGATTGGTAGTGATGCCTTCATATGTGGACATAGCATTACTTGAACTGTTTCTATCATCAAGTCTTCTTTTCCTCTCCCCACCTCCCTCTCAGTCCCCATCTATAATAACAAAAACAGCATGATATTGGCACAAAAACAGATATGTAGAACAATGGAATGGAATAGAATAAAAGATACAGAGACAAATGTTCTTTTTTAAATAGGGTTACAAGTTTAAGAGAAAGTGATGTTTATGTGTTGGATAACTTTAATAATTTAGTCTTCCATCTGAATAAGTTTTCCCAAAGTGTGTTCCACCAGACACTACTTAAGTAGTTGTAGCAGTACCACAGGATTTTTTTTTAATTCTGTTTTTATTCAGTGTGAAATAAAGGCTTTAAAACAAAGCCATAGAGATTTATGTATTTTAGGATTCCAGAGTTTCATACATGTTCATGTGCATTATGAAAATCTAGGAGTTGGAATATAATAAGCAGTGTTCTCATGCTTCCTCAATTATTGACTTTTAAGCAAAATCTTGAAGAAAATATGTCTAGGAATCTGCTTTGGGAAACATTGCCTCAAATTACAATATAAACACCTCATGCTTATCAATCTGAAATAATATATATTAATGTTACTATACATTACTCATGTATAATAATACTATAGGTTGCATGTTAGGAGTGCATACTAAAATATGTACTTATCACCAATGGCTTTTTAAAGATATTTGGTACAACAACTTAATTAAAATGTGCAAATAATGTTAAAATAGCCTGGATCTCAGATGCCATTAGTGCAGTTGAAATTAATGATCCCCAGAAAAAAACAACAGAGTATTTCTTCTTGCCCTCCCCATCCCAAATAATAGTTTAAAGCACCTTGAGATTTATGTCAAGACATCATTTGGACTAAAATGGAAAGGTGAGAAAGTAGGGCCAGACTTATTTTGAATATTAAAGGATATGCCCACCTTTGAGATCACTGGCCTCCTAATTGAAAAGTAGGACATAATAATTAAAAGCAGAAAATGTCTTATTTGTCTGAATATCCATAGAATTTTGAACAGCTGTTGGCATTGACCATGTATTCATTAAGTAATTATTGAAGTTTTCTAAACCCAAACTATAGACTTAGGCTTCTCTTCTTCCACCCCCATAGTTGAGAGGATCCTCCAGCATCCAGTTACCCCTGTTTCTCATCTACCCCATCTTCTTGCCATGTGGGCATGAGTGAGCATACACATACAAACAGATCTTTGAGCAGACATGTTTTTCAAAAACCACTGATGCATACTTTTTGTGAAATTAATTTGTAAACTAAATAATGAGTAGTTATATTCATTTTTTCAAATGTAAAAATCTCTTATAGCATTGCTGTTTTGGAATAGTAATGAAAGACACTGCTAAAGAATACCTGGACACATTTACAACTATGTGATGAAATAGACTTCAACAAAGATTTTGTTTATACTGGGAAATAATCATTAAAACATTGCCTATTCTCTCTAAATATAGCAGTGTTGATGAGCCAGGCGTGGTGGCGCACGCTTGTAATCCCAGCATTCGGGAGGCTGAGACCGGAGGATCCGGGTTCGTGGCCAGCCTCAGCTACCTAGTGAGGCACTCCGCAACTTAGTGAGACTTGGTTTCAAAATAAAGAATAAAAAAAAAATAGGGCTGGGGGTATAGCTCGGAGGTAGAACGCCCCTGAGTTCAATCCCCAGTACCGCCAAAAAAAAAAAAATATATATATATATAGCAGTGTTGAGATCATTTTCTAGTCTTTGTCCTCTATGAAGAAAATCAATATTGAGATATATGGTGCATTTTCTACACTAAAACTAACTCACTGTGTATTTTCCCTACCTAATGTTGAGTGATTTTTATTTGCCTTTCTCCTTTGCCCCTCTTCCTGTCTCCCTTTCTAGAATAACCAAGAGCAGGTATTGCTTCAGGGAGAGGATCGTTTGTACTTGAACTGTGGAGAGGCCTCTCAGACCCAGAATCCCAGGAGCTCTTCAGCACACTCTGAGCATAAGCCCAGCAGGGAAAAGAGCCCATTTGCAGATGGAGGATTAGAGTCTCCAGGTTTAAGCACTTTACTTGGACATCGTCATTGGCATGTTGTACAGGTTAGTGTAAATTTATTGATTGCTAGTGATTCAGTCCTTGGTAAGTTTTAAAGTATTTCACCTCAAATAACTAAGAATCTTTTTAACCCTTTTGTCACATCTCTCTTCTGTTTTTGTGTGTTCTTGTCCTCTTGTCTTCGTTCTTTCCACATAATGTAGAATGTATCCTCAACTGCTTTAAGTCTATTAGGGTCAAGAACTAGAAGCTTTTTTGCCCTCTCATTGAAGATGAGATGTTTAGTACTCTCAGGTTCTTTTTTGTATAATATAACTCTAAGGATTTGTGTAGACAAATCATTGCATGGAAAGTGGCAATATTGACCTGTGCACCTGATCTTAAGTCCTAATGGGGCCACATTGAGGTTAGTTACCTGACAAGTGGACCAAAATTGCAAACTTGTGATTATTCTAAAACTTTATTTTTAATAATTTTATTATTATTTCATCTTATTCCAAATAATTCACTCATTCCGATACCATTCCTCCATACTGGAGACTGAATCCAAGGACATTCTACCTCTGAGCAACACTCCCAGCCCCTTCTATTTTTTAATTTTGAAACTGGGTCTTGCTAAGTTGCTGAGACTAGCCTCAAACCTGTAATACTCCTGTCTCAGCCTCCCAAGTACTGGGATTATGGTCATGCACCACCATACCTGGCCTGATACCACTTTTAAATTGGTAATTTCTTTTACTAATTATGATAAATTAACATTTAACTTGGAAATTAATTTTGAACTTTGATACCAATTAAAATTAATTTAGGAAAATCAATAAATTTTAAGTTTCTCAGAAGAAACTTACATACTTAATTTCAAAGTCCTGAGTGCTCTCTTTCTTCTTTGATACTAAAATGCATCACAGCATACTCCTGAATTTGTTTAGTCAGTTTCTATTTCCATAATTCTTTGCCCTCTACTCTCTATACTTATTCCTCACTAGCTTACTTCAGCTCTCATGTCATTTTCAGTTAACTTTGAGTGGAAATAATGAAAGACAGAAAAATGGTCGTTATGTGAAAGGTTTGAAGGAGGAATACCTCCTACAATAACATCTGATATTCACTAAAAAAAAATTCAACTTACATTAGTAAATTCATAGACTCAAACAATGTACATACCATTTTATAATTAGTTAACAATTTTTAAATAAAACTGCATCAGCTACTTCTTTGACTAAAATTTTCCACTGCTCCCTTCTCTCCTATAGCCATTTCTCTGCTATTTTCATTTCCCCATACTTTGAACTATTCATTCTACACTGACCTAGCGTCAATGCCAGTTCTGCCTAGCCAGGTCTGTGTTACCAGAGAGCCAAGTAGAGCAGAGGATCAAAGAAGGTAGGTCTGGAACTCAAAAATCCATCAGGCAATAACAAAACTGAATTTCCTTCCAGCTCAAAAATTCAGTGATTCTTAGCCATCTTTGAAACATTCTGTAAAAGAAATATATAATACACTAATTTTAGAGCATTAGGTACTGGCAAGATTCTTCTGTCGTTATGTTTGTGAGATAGCTAAAGATACTTAGAAAGATGAACATTTTAAGGCTGAATTTACCTAGGTTTTTTCAGTTTCCTTGAAAATGCTGCATTATACTCCCAAATAATTAAATTATAAGGCTCATAGAATTTTTAGAGCTGGAAGGACCTTAGAGAGCATATAATCCAACTGGATTTTATAAATAAGGAAACTGAAGCTTAATGAAGTTAATGTGACTTTCTCAAGGTCACATAGCAGAGTAGTGGCAGACCTATCCTTACTGTCATCTGCCTTAAAGTAACAAATCTAATGTATTTTCAAACATAGATACTAAATGTTGAATCATACAATATTTTACTTGCCTTGAACTAAAACTTAGAATTTGCCTATTTGGCCATGTTTTTACATAGAGCTGCCCTGTACTTTGTTGGCTAGCAATCCAGCCATGTGGTTCAAAGCAGAGTGATATTGTTCTTTCAGTAGGGTACTTTATAATGTCTATATAATGCTAGAGATTTTACCTTCCAGACTTTCTAGCCAGTAATAACACTTCTCTGAAGAAAGATAAATGCCTGGTTTAATATGCCTTTCAACATAACCTCTTTTCTAGGATAAGACCACATCGTCCATCAAAGTTGATTTGTTTGTGTGATTTATGCTTCTTGTGTATCTTAGAGTTCATCTAATGAATTCCCTCTACTTCTGCTGCTCTTTCTGTTCTTGTCTAGAGTACTGGATTTTTTGTTTAAGCCCTTCTACTTTATACTCCTTATTTGCAGATTAGAAGATTCTATGTTGGTTTTCCTTTAGCTAAAACAAAACAAATACATACTTGCCAGAAACAGGGTTAGTAGCTGGCAGTAGAGATCATTCATTAATTCATTTATTTATTTTTCAGTACTGGGGATTGAACCCAGGGGCATTCTTCTTCTGAGCTATACCCCTAACCCCTATTTTTTAGTTTATTTTAAAACAGGGTCTCACTAAGTACAGAGGGCCTCATTAAGTGCAGAGGGCCTCACTAATGCTGGCCGTAAACCTGCAATCCTCCTATCTCAGACTACCAAGTACTGGGATTATATGTGTGTGCCACTATGCCACTTTTTTTTTTTTATTATTATTATTTAGCATTTTTAGTTATAACTTTCAAAAGTAATGGGCCATCACAATGTGAAATTTTTTTTTTTTTTTTTTTGCGGTACTGGGGATTGAACTCAGGGGCATTCTACCTCCGAGCTACACCCCCAGCCCTATTTTTTTATTCTTTATTTTGAAACCGAGTCTCCCTAAGTTGCAGAGTGCCTCACTAGGTAGCTGAGGCTGGCCGCGAACCTGGATCCTCCGGTCTCAGCCTCCCGAATGCTGGGATTACAAGCGTGCGCCACCACGCCCGGCACAATGTGAAATTTTTTAAAACCTAGTTTTTAGCTATTTTTCTTTCCAGATTGCCATTTACTTTAATTCTCAAAATTTTATATAATATAAACATTTCCGAAAGGTACATTAATCATTATTTTATCTAGTATTCTGAAGTTTTTGGTTTTATAATTAACCTGACTTTATTTGGAAACAGTAAACCTTCACAAAATGTAGGCAATAAATACTTACAGGCACTATGATAAGGATGTCAACAGTAGATTTGAAAGACTTTCACTTAAAAATGATTTGTTGTCAGTTTTATATCTAGTGTACCAGGTATGGTATTTAGCACAGACTCAATCTGCTAGGAGAATGAGTTACAGACAAAACTATTTGAGGCAAGAGATAGGGCTTTAGCAGAATCACTTTTTTAAAAAATTGTTTTAAGGTAGATTCAGGTTAAGAGAGATTGGAAAATTCTACAATGAGAAAGGTGGAGGTTTTTTCTGAACCTTAGCATGTAGTTTTCCTGTGATGTGGCATGATTTTTGTGCCCTGAGTGCATTCTTGTCCTTCATTTCTTCATTATTCATTAACTGTTTTTTTCCTTACTTCCCCATTTCTCACTCTTAGTATTATGTGTTGAGTTCTGAGTTCAAGTGACAAGAAAGCCAGGCGTGGTGGCGCACGCTTGTAATCCCAGCATTTGGGAAGCTGAGACCGGAGGATCCAGGTTCGCGGCCAGCCTCAGCTACTTAGTGAGGCACTCCGCAACTTAAACCCTGTTTCAAAATAAAGAATAAAAAATAGGGCTGGGGCCAGGCATGGTGTCACATGCTTGTAATCCCAGCATTCGGGAGGCTGAGACCGAAGGATCCGGGTTTGCGGCCAGCCTCAGCTACCTAGTGAGGCACTCCGCAACTTAGTGAGACTCGGTTTCAAAATAAAGAATAAAAAATAGGGCTGAGGGTATAGCTCGGAGGTAGAATGCCCCTGAGTTCAATCCCCAGTACCGAAAAAAAAAATATATAGGGCTGGGGGTATAGCTCGGAGGTAGAATGCCCCTGAGTTCAATCTCCAGTACCACACACACACAAAAAAAGACACATATAAGTTTTTGTTTTAGTCTGTATTTTATGACATCTTCAGACAAAAAAAAACTGCATGAAAAGTTAACCTTTCATATTATATACATCCACATATTTTACAGTATGGTTATTGGTACTAGTGGAACACCAAAGTTTGGGTAAGGGACGTGTGTGTGTGTGTGTGTGTGTGTGAGAGAGAGAGAGAGAGAGAGAAAGAGATGGAGATGGGTAACAGGGCAGTTATACCTGGGTACATTTGTTACACCCTCCTTCAAGTAACTGTTGTTCTTAATTTAAAAATAATAATAATAATAAATTTCACCATCCAGTTATTGCCTCAACTTTACCATTATTCTAAACTAATTTTGCCTGGCATAGTGAATTTTATTAATTGTCCTGAACAGTGTAGCATATCTATTAAGATTTAGGTTAAATATTCTTCAAACATCCATCATGGCATTTACTATCTTTTAATTCCTAGTACAGATCAGTACTAGGGCTTAAGAACTTCCTAAGGCACTAAACGCTATTTCATTTAGTTGTATTTTAAATTGATTCACCAGATAATAAGCCTGACAAATAATTTTATGAATAAATTTTATCAGGATTATTATAGATGTTTTCAGTATATTGCTTTTTCTTGATTTTTATTTTGTCTTCTCATTACTCAAATTTTAGTGTATTTGAATGCAGTTTACATTGGCTCTCTTAATAAATATGTGACCATTTTTCTTGAGTAAAATTAAAATAAATTTATTAAACCAAGGTTTTTCTTACTACAGAAGCAGAAGACTCTTCCTTTGTTCTGATGTTCTGTTGATTCACACCCACTCCCACCAAGTCCTCATGAAAACTATTCAACTAATAGGCTAATAGAGAGATCAGAGTCTCAGTAGAGCTAGAATTTACTTAATACACATTGATACCCCACAAAAATTTGGTTAACAAAGACACCATGTTACAAAGATTAAGAAACATAGCAAAGTAATGTGTATTTACCACTGATATTGCAGATCAAGACTTAATATCCGTAATATAAGACTTTTTATAAGCTGGGCGTCGTGGTACACACCTGTAATCTCAGTACTTGGGAGACTGAGACAGGAGGATTACAGGTTTGAAACCAAGCTCAGCAATTTAGCAAGACCATTTCAACATAAAAATAAAAAGGGATAGACATATAGCTCAGTGGTAGTATACCTCTGTGTTCAATCCCCAGTACCACACATACATACATATACAAAGTTCTTGTAAATGAGTAAGCTGAACACTCTGATAGAATAATAGTAGCTTAACCATACCCTTACCTGCTTACAAATGTTTGTTGAGAGAGAGAATATAAAAGCTAACCAGTGGTTGTCCAAAGTAATAAAAATATTTCCATTAAAAAAAAAAAAAAACTCTTGCTGAGGCTATAATTTTACTAGATTAGGTCATTTGGGGATGGTTCACATTAGCAAACCAGAAGAGGTCATATGCACAATTTATGACTGCCTTCATGTATGCTACTTTAAAAATCTATTGTCAGTCTGTTTTTATCGAGTTTAATATTATAGACCAGGAAAAGAGGAAAGCCTGATGTCTAGAAACTTGGAATGATTAAGATATAAGATGAGAAATATTGACTCATATAAATGGTAAATTCCAAGTACTGTGCTACTAATAGCCACTATTTGGAAGCTGAATCTCATACTGTGATAAGTTAATGCTTTGAGTTTAAATGTATTTAATGAGTCTTACAAACTGATGTGTTGTTTTCAATAGATTTCCAGCACCTATCTAGAGAGCAATTGGCCGATAAGGGTAAGTTATTATTTTATTGGTGTTAACTTTGTTGGATAGCATTTGTTGCAAGAGGCAGTCTGAGACTTGACCCCTTCATTGGGTATATTGATAAAAGTAAAAATTTAATACCTGATGTCTTACACATTGCTAGTGTATATACATCTATAATTATGCCAGACATAATTATAAATATTTGCATTTTTAATTTAGCATTTTATTTTTAATTCACGTTGCAGGCATTATTAATAGTCTATTCACCTAATAGAATATTTAGCACTTTATATCTAATAAAGTATATAGGCTTGTAAAGATTTCTTACTTTATTTTTTAATAGTTTTCAGCTATTGATAAACTTGGACAGAATGTTGCAGTGGTTGGCAAGTTTGGTTTTGCACATTACTCTTTACTCACCAAAAAATGGAAACTTTTTGGAAACATTACTCAGGTTAGTCTTTTTTAAATTAAAAACCAATTCCTCAAAGTATGAGAACTACAATATGAAATAACTACAGTAAGCCATTATTTACTTATAAAAAGAAAGAAACTAATATTAAATAATATCTATGAGCTCATTTTGATAAAGTACTTGATAATTTGACCAAGGATCTTGTTTTAAACTAATTGGGTATGTTTATTTTGTTTTGTTTTTGTTAAGATTAATAACAGTAATTCTTTAGTTTGAGGATTTAATCTTTCCTTCAAGGTTGAGTTCATCAGACTTGATGAGAATAAATTCCCACAAAATTTGAGATCATTCCCTGCTTGTCTGCATGTGAGGTACATATTTGGATAGCATATCTATACATGCATGCATGCATGCAACTGGATTTTGCAAGAATCAAATTGGAGAAAAAGAGAAGGAAATTTGCATTTAATAGGTGCCTTTTGTGTACCAGGCACTTTAAGATGCTTTCATGTATATTATCTCATTCATCATCATAATAACCCAGTAAGGACAATATTAGTACTCACCATTGAAAAAGGAAAAACTAGGATTCACTTATCTGATGAATGATAAAGCCATAATCTTAAATAGAGGTCTTCTGGATGTAGGAAATTAAGATGCTAGATGGTACTCAGTTATTTTGAATGATGTCTTTACTTCCTTACATAAATATTTATTTATTTACTTATTTGTTTATTTACTTACTTACTTACTTACTTATTTTGGTACTGGGAATTGAACCCAAGAGCATTCTACCTCCGAGCTACACTTCTAGCCCTTTTTATTTTTTACTTTGAAATAGGGTCTCACTATTCTGGCAAGGGTCTCCTTAATTTGCTGAGGCCGGCCTCCAACCTGTGATTTGTCTCAGCCTCCCAAGTACTGGGATTACAGATGTACATCACAACATCTGGCTTCAGAAATATTTATTTTTTTAAAGATAGAATATGAACCAATATTAATAAAGGCCCTGGAGTAATAAAGGGCAAGTAAGCAGAGATAATTTAAGTTTTCTTAGTATGCCTACGAATATTTTCTATTTCTTATCATTTCTGGTAATATAATTAAGATAAGTATGTTTTTTACATTTTCCTTTAAGGAGCAAAATATGATTGTGACTGGCGGCTTAGCCTGGTGGAATGATTTTATGGTCCTCGCGTGTTATAACATAAGTGACCGTCAAGAAGAGGTAAGTTTGCTTTTTCTCTCTCAGTAATAATAGATATTTATATTTTAGGCCTAATAAGCATTAATTAATTTTATGTAGAAAATGATCTGTTGAAAAATGCCAAACATTTTGTTTTTTAATCAATAATTTAGTATATTTTAGCTAATGGAATTACTGCTTTTTAAATTTTTAAGTAACAATTGGGACTTCAAAAATATATTTTTAAAGTATTTTAGCTCTTAGACATTCTCTGTACAGTTTGATAATAAAAAATAGTTAAAAGCAAAAAAAGTATATGTTTTTTGTTTTGTTTTGTTTTGTTTTTGGTACTGGGGATTGAACCCAGAGGCTTTCTACCTCTGAGCTACACTCCCAGTCCTTTTATTTTTTTGAAATAAGGTCTTGCTAGGTTGCTGAGAGTCTCGCTACTTGCTGAGGCTGCCCTTGAATCTACAATCCTCCTATATCAGCCTCTCAAATACTGGGATTATAGGCATGTGCCATAATACCCAGCAAGAATCAGTATCCTTAAAGATAGTTTATTAATATATTGCTTTATATGATTGTTTTGGGAAACTGCTGGCCTCATTATATAGGTTTTAATATGGAGGTCTAAAAGTAATGTCTCATAATATTGCATTCATAGTTTTAATCACTTCATCTTTGGGTTATTTGTAAAATAAGCCTAGTCTGCCAAAATATAAACATAATCCCATTCATTGTTAAAGCTTAGATAAATCTCTTAAACACTTGTTACTTGAGAAAAAAAATCAGTAAATTAAATGAAAGCTTAACCATCTCATTTAGCCATCTCATTTTTCTAATTACTTTTCTTTTTTTCTGTAGCTCAGAGTATACTTGAGAACATCAAATCTGGACAATGCTTTTGCTCATGTCACCAAGACTCAAGCAGAAACATTATTACTTAGTGTCTTCCGGGACATGGTTATAGTATTTAGAGCAGACTGTTCAATATGCCTTTACAGTATTGAAAAAAAATCTGATGGGTAAGTTATACCATATGACAAATCACTTTTTGCTCCTATTTTTATGTTCTCTTTATAGTTCTTGTTTTCTCAAAACAGTTTTTCCACATTTTATTTCCCTTTTTTCAGAAGTAAAAAATGCAAAGAGTTTTAGTGATATTAATAAAGTAGCCGTGAAAAAAGACATAGACTGTGCTGGCTTCTTGAGCTAATATATCTGAATTCATTTGAACACAATCTAGTTTTAGCCAAGGCTAACTTTTAAATACTGAATTTTTTTTCACAACTTTGAAAATAAGTGACTAGTAAATAAGTGCCTATTGTTCCAGGCACTTATAGAAATTTGAAGAAGTTCCATAACTTTAAGGCCTTAGGAAATATGATTTTAGCAAAATCACTTTTATTTCCACTGCATTAGATGGCTATAATCTGGAGCAGGAAAAAGCTAAAGTCCTGCTGGTATCACATGTGACCTTATATTCTTGCCATCTAGTCCAACTTGCAGCATTTAGACCACATCTCTTGAATCTAATTTTGTTCACGGGGTGTTTTTGTTTAAATAGCTGTAAGTATGTATTTACTGAAGTAGCCCAGTGATTAGGGAGTAATCATGCACAAAAAATTAATATATATTATTAGCCTTAGTAATTAATCCTGCATCTTTTCTCAATCAGTTTTTATCCCTTAAATATTTTTATCCTTAGAACTTCTTCCCAATTTTCTTTTTCTTTCTAATGTCTTATTTCCATTCTTTCTCTCTTATCTCAGCTTGGTAGCAGAAAGTAGAGAGACTGAGAAACCAAGGCTCTGCTCTAACATCATGGAGATAGGAAGCCAGAGAGAGAGCAAGGGGAGGAGGAATCATATAATCCCCAAGGCCACACCTCCAGGGACCCACCTTCTCCAACCACACCCTACCTGCCCAGGTGGCCCAGTAAATCCATTACAATGGATTTGTCCCTTGATGAGATTGCAACCCTCATGACTGAATTGTACCAACTCTGAACATTCTACATGAGCTTTTCAGGAGACATCTGTATCTAGCCATAATACTTGCCAATCCTAATTGAAAAATATTTAGGGAGGAGAAGACAATAAGTAGAAGACATTTGAGTCTACCATTGAAATCTACTAATACATAGTAGCAGAAAAGGAAATAAAACCTTGTTGTCATTGTTGTTGACCTATGAGGGTTTCTTTTGTTTTTACAGTTCAAATACCACTGCTGGTATTCAAGTTCTTCAGGAGGTTTCCATGTCACGGTACATTCCTCACCCCTTTCTGGTAGTATCTGTCACTCTGACATCAGTGAGTACAGAGAATGGAATCACCTTGAAAATACCACAACAGGTAATATTCCATTATCAAAACTCCTTGGACTTTACATCTCAATCTTCAGTGTTTTAAGTTGATATTAGTGAGTATTGTTTCTAATAAGTAAATGCTACTAAGTATCTAAATGTTCCCTGTATGAATATGCTGGGTTGCAATGGCAAACTAAGGAGACATGATTTCTGTCCAACATTAAACAAGTAATTACTGTGAGTACATATACCCAAAACCTGGTATAGTCTAAATAATCAGAGAAGACTTCTCTACTATTTAAATTAGAACCTATTTAAATTAGGAGAGATTATCTAAGCAAAGAGGAGGAATTTCAGAAAGAAGAAACAGTAATGCAAAGACCCATAGGGCAAGAGAACATGATACAGGGAGGTGGAAGAGTTTTGGAATTCTTGAGACCTACCATCTAGGAAAGGGTATGAGTTTTATAAGATAATATTGATATCACTTTAGACTTTAATTTCAAGTCTAAAGTGTATTAAAGTGGGTATTGTTAAATCCAGTTTGTAAATATTGCTCTAAGAAGAAAATGATCTGGAGTGAGGCAAAACTGTGTGAAGAGAGAGCATGATAAGGGCCTCCCCTTATTATTATGATCTAAGTGAATAATACTAGTAGCCTGAACGTGGGCAATGAAAAGAAAGAGGTGGAAAGAAGTATAATGAATGTAGACATTAGAGGACTCTGTGATTAGTTATGAGGAAAAGGCATAATCCCATAGTTTCTGGGTGAAGTAACTAGGGGGGTAATAGTGCTATCTAGACCCAAGTTGCATAAGTTCCTGTCAGGGCTTCTTCTATTATAGCAGCAGTTTCAAACTTCATGTCAACTGGGAACCTATTGTCAAAGGAAAACTCTGTAGATTTGTTATCCTTGTCTGCTCCATCTGTCTTTTTCTTAAGGCCTTAACACTCCATAAAAGAGCTTATGCAATATGATGAAAGGCCTCAAAGAAAGTATACAGGAAATGAAAGAGCATATCAATAGAGAAATTGAGGCCCTCAGTAAGAACCAAAAAGAGGCTTTGAACAAAATGAAAAGAGTCAATAAGCGAATTAAAGACTGCAATAGAAACCACCTCTGGTAGTATAGACCACATGGGAAACAGAGTATTACTCTTGGAATACAGTTCATTAAAAACTGAAAACACAACAACATAGAAAAGATAATATAAGAACATGACCTGAACATCCAAGAAATATGGGATAATACGAAATGACCTAACTTATGGATAATAGGCATTGAAGAAGGTCTGGAAGCACAAACCAAGGGTTTCAGAAACTTCTTCAGAGAAATAATAGAGAATTTCCCAAATAGAGAAAAATACCTGGACATCCACATAAAGGAGACATTCAGAACAACAAGGACAAAATCAAAGGACTTCCCCACACCATGTAATAATCAAAGTGATTAACATAGAGGCCAAGGAAATCTTAAAAGCAACAAGACCAAAAAAAACATTCATGGACAAAAAAAATAAGTATCACTCCAGACTTCTCAATCCAAGTTATGAAAGCCAGAAGGGTCTTTTATGATCTATTCCAGATCCTGGAAGAAAACAGCTTCCAACCGAAAGTGCTATATCCAGCAAATGTATCATTCAAAATTGATGGAAAAATAAAAGCGTCCCAAGACAAGCCAAAACTAAAAGCATTCATGACCACCATGCCAGCACTAGAGAAAATATTTTAAAAAATAAAACACAAAGAAGAAAAAAGAAGCAAATACCAGAACAAATGGAGGGACAAACTCCACCAAATGGGTAGCTAAGTGAAGGAGAAATAACACCATATCAAACAGAAAATAGAACTCAAAATGTCAGGAACAAAAATAATCTCTCAATAACACTGAATGTCAAAGGTTAAACTCCCCAATTAAAAGGCATAGACTTAGCTGAGCATGGTGGCACATGCTTGTAATTCCAGCATCTGGGAGGCTGATACCAGAGGATCCAGGTTCGCGGCCAGCCTCAGCTACCTAGTGAGGCACTCTGCAATTTAGTGAGACCTGGTTTCAAAATAAAGAATAAAAAATAGGGCTGGGGATATAGCTCAAAGGTAGAATGTCCCTGAGTTCAACCCCCAGTACTGCAAAAGAAAAAAAAAGACATAGACTAACCATGTGGATTAAAGAACATAATCCAACTATATGCTGCTTCCAAGAAACTCACTTTACAGCAAAAGATAACCATACACAAAAGGTAAAAGGATGGAAAAAGATATACCATGCAAATAGAGACCAAAAACAAGTAGGGATAGCAACGCTCATATCTGACAAAATAGACTTTAAGCTAAAACACATCAGAAGAGACAAAGTAGGTCACTTCTTATTAATAAAAGGAACAATCCACAAGAAGATAAAATGATAGTAAACATTTATGCCCCATATACGGGTGCACCCACTTTCATAAAACTTCGGAACACAGGTCTCAGACCCAAATACAATACTATTGGGAAACTTCAACAAACCACTCATACCACTACATCGATCTCCCAGGCAAAAGATGAGTGAAAAATCTTCAGGCATGAAGAACTCTATAAACCAAATGGACCTAGTAAACATATACAGAACATTTAAACCAACAAGCTGAGTATACATTCTTCTCAGCTTCTCATTCTTCACAGAACCTACTCCAGAATAGACTACATTCTGAGCCACAAAGCAAGTACCAGCAAATTCAAAAAATACAATATAATTCCCTGTATCTTCTCAGATCACAATGGAATGAAAGTAGAAATCAAAAACAGGAAGAACAAAAGAAATTATATAAATACATGGAGACTGAATGATAGAATCTTGAATGAGGACTGGATCAGAGAAGAAATAAGGGAAGAAATTTAAAAATTCCTATAATTAAACAAAGACACGTGATGGACCAAAATCTATGGAACACTTTGAAGGTGGTTTTCAGAGGAAAACTTACAGCACTGAGTGCCCATATAAGAAAAGCAGAAAGTCACCAAATAAACAACCTCATAACACATCCCAAGGACCTTGAAAAACAGGAACAGTCTAATCCCAAAGCCAGTAAAAGGCAGGAGATAAAATGAAATAGAGAACATTAAAAAAAAAAAAAAAAAAAGCAAAGGAACAACAAAAAACTGATTCTTTGAAAAGATTAACAAGATTGACAAACCCTTAGCCAACCTAACTAAAAGAGATAATCAACCCAAATTATTAAAATCAGAAGTGAAAAAGGAGACATCACCACAAACAGGAAATTCCAGAGGATCATCAGAAACTACTTTGAAAATTTATATTCCAATAAACTGGGAAACACGGAAGAAATCGGCAGATTTCTAGACACATAAGCCTACCTAAATTGAAAAAAGAATATATAGAAAACCTAAACTGACTAATAACAAGCAAAAAGATAGGAACAACAATAAAAAGCCTTTCATCAAAGAAAAGCCCAGGGCCAAACAGATTCCCAGATGAATTCTACAAAACCTTTACAGAAGAACAACCCAGTACTTCACAAGTTATTCCGTGAAATTGAAAGAGATGGAATTCTTCCATACCCCTTCTATTAGGCCAGTATCACCTTAATACCAAAACTGAATAAAGATCCCTCAAAAAAATTACAGACCAATATAATTGATATACATAGACACAAAAATTCTAAACAAAATACTAGCCATGCACATTCAAAACCACATCAAGAAAATTGTACACAGTGACCAGGTTGGTTTCATCCCAGGAATGCAAGGTTGGTTCATCATATGCAAATCAATTCATGTTATTCACCACATAAATAGAACTAAGTACAAAAATCACATGATCATCTCAAAAGAATGCTGAAAATGCATTTAACAAAATCCAACGCTCGTTCATGTTAAAAACACTGCAGAAAATCAGAATAGAGGAACATACTTAAACATCATTAAGGCAATATACCCAAAGCCAACAACATATTAAATGGGGGAAAACAGGAGGAAAGCCAACATCATATTGATCGGGGAAAAACTATAGGAATTCCCTTTAAAATCAGAAACAAGACAAGGATACCCACTGTCACCACTCCTTTTCAATATCGTCCTCGAGACTCTTGTCAGAGCAATAAGATAAGGATATCAAAGGAATTCAAATAAGAGAACTAAAAATTATCTCTGCAGATGAAATGATTCTGTACTTAGAAGACACAAAAAACTCAGCCAAAAGACTGCTAGAGCTGATTAACAAATTCAGCAAAGTAGTGGGATACAAAATCAACCTAAAAAAAAAAATTGGTAGCTTTTCTATATGCCAACCACGAATTCACAGAGAAAGAAATAACAGAAAACAATTCCATTCACAAAAACCACAAAACCAATAAAATACCTAGGAATAAACCTAACCGAGGAGGTAAAAGACATCTACAACAAAAATTAGAAAACACAAAGAAATTGAAGATCTTAGAAAATGGAAAGATCACCCTCGCCCTTCACTAGGTAGAATAAATATTATCAAAATGGCCATTCTACCAAAAGTGTTTACAGAGTCGATGCAATCCCTATCAAAATACCAATGTAATTCTTCACAGACCTATAAAAATCAGTCCTAAATTTCATAGAAACAAAAGAACCAGAATAGCCTAAGCATTTCTCAGCAATAAGAACCATGCAGGAGGCATCACAATTTCTGACTTCAAATTATACTGCAGAACTATAGTAATAAAAATAGGGTATTAACACAAAAATAGACACATAGACTAGTGGAACAGAAGAAACAAATCCACACTTATAGCCAATTGATTTTCAACAAACGTGCCAAACCATATACATTGTAGAAAAGACAGCCTTCCAATGAATGGTGTTGGGAAAACTAGTTATCCAGTTGTAGAAAAATGGAACTAAATCCTTATGTCACAGTCTGCACATGAGTCTACTACTCGAGATAGATCAAACTGCTGGAAATAGATTAGAGACTTTAAAGCTACTAGAGGAGGGCATAGGTCCAACAGTCTAACATATAGACACAGATAGAAACTTATTCAACAAGACCCCAATAGCTCAGAAAATTAAAATGAATTAATGAATAGAACAGCATTAAATTAAAAAGGTTCTGCTCTTCAAAGGAAACCATTAAGAGTCTAAAGGAAAACCCTACAGAATGGGAAATCTTTGCCAATTATCCTTCTGATAGAGGACTAATATCTAGAATACACAAAGAACTTAAAAGATTTTATAGTAAAAAACAACAACAAATAACCCAATCAAGAAATGGGCAATTGAACTAAATAGACACTTCACAAAAGAAGAGCTACAAATGGCCAATAAATACGTGAAAAAATGTTTGACATCATTAGCAATCAGGGAGATGCAAATCAAAACCACACTGAGATTTCATCTAACCCTAAGCAGAATGGTAATCAAGAAGTCAAAAAACAATAAATGCTGGCGAGGATGGTGGGAAAATTGGAACTCTTCTACACTGTTGGTAGGATTGCAAATTAGTGCAGCTGCTACGGAGATCAGTGTGGAGATTCTTTAGAAAACTGGGAATAGATCCACCATATGATCTGGCTATACCATTCCTGGGTATCTTTCTAAAGGGGCTGAAATCAGAGAAATACAATAATATATGCATATTATTCATAGCACAGTTCATAATATACAAATTATGGAACCAGCTTAGGTATCCATAAACAGATGAACAGATTACAAAATTACAGGATATCCACACAATGGGATTCTACTCAGCAATAAAGAAGAACAAAATGATAACGTTTGCAAGGAAATGGAAGGACCTGGAGAACATTATGTTAAGTGAGATTAGTCAGTCACAGAGGGTGAAGGGTGATATGTTTTCTCTAATATGCACAAACTAGGAGGTAATTGGGTACCAGAGGGACTCCAGATAATGGAGGAGAAACCTCAGTGGATCCAGATGTGGTCTAGGGGAAGGGTAGGGGGAAGAGTGAGGAACATTGAAGGAATTACTACCATCAGCTTTGTGTACATATATGAAAATACCAGTGTCAATCTCAGTACTCTCTGTGGGGAAGGGGAGAATGGGGAAGGAGCTGGGGTGGCCCACCAAGTACTATGTTCATATATATCACCATTAATATGATTTACAGTATGATATTGATATAAGACTATAATGCACCAATAAAAGCACATTAAAAATAAATACAAGCCAGGCGTGGTGGCACATGCTTGTAATCCCAGTATATGGGAGGCTGAGACTGGAGGGTCCAGGTTCACGGCCAGCCTCAGCTACTTAGTGAGGCTCTCGCAACTTAGTGAGACCCTGTTTCAAAATAAAGAATAAAAACCTGAGTTCAATCCTCAGTACCACAATAAATAAATAAATATATATGTATGGGGTAGACCTATTACTTCTGGGGCCAAGAGAAGGCCAAGAATACTACAGTGAAGGAAGTTTTTAGTTAATAGTAACAGTGAGAACTGTTCAATAGTCAAATAGCCTCTCTCATGAGTGAGCTCCTTGTTAAGCTCCTGAAACTCTCATGGAGAATCATCTATCAGGAAGTTTTTAGGCTAAGAGATAGTGTTTTGAGTTCTTTCATATTTAGGATTTTGTACTTAGTTTGTACTTAGTTTGTACTTTTTTTGTACATAGTTTGTACTTTTTCAAAAAACTTAAATTGCCTGATGGTACTATTACAAAGTAATATTTATTCTTTAAAGAAAAGAAATAGCTGAGCATGGTGGCATGCCTGCAGTCCCAGTACTTGGAAGGCTGAGACAGGTGGATCTCAGGTTTGAGGCCAGCCCCAGCAATTTAGTGAGGCCCTCAGCAACTTGGACCCTGTTTTGAAATAAAAAACAAAGCCAGGTGTGGTGCTACACACTTGTAATCCCAGCATTTGGGAGGCTGAGACTGGAGGATCTGGGTTCATGGCCAGCCTCAGCTGCTTAGTGAGGCCCTCCGCAACTTAGTGATACCCTGTTTCAAAATAAAGGATAAAAACTAGGGCTGGGGCTGTAGCTCCGAAGTAGAATGCCCCCAGGTTCCATCCCCAGTACTGCAAAAAAAAAAAAAAAAAATAGGGCTGGAGTGTAGCTCAGAGGTAGGAAACCCCTGGGTTCAATCCCCAGTACCCACCCCACCCCCAAAAGAAGTGTGTAAATATATGGTGATGAAATCCATCCTCTTAAAACTTACGGTGGTCATTAGGAGCATTAGTCATAGTGAATTTCAGTAAATGGTCTTCTGAAGTGTTTGAGTTTGTTGATATGCCAATTCCCAGATAGTCATAGTCTCTTGATTCACATCTGCATTTTTGTTTTTCTTTTTCCTCTGCCATCTATGGATAGACATCCAAATTTTTAGTTTTACCATTTCTTTATTATGTAATCCCTTGTAGAATCTGAAAGTCATAAGCCAGAGCATTTTGTATAAATTGAGTATTTTGTAGCTAGATTACAAACAGTGGCTACTTTTTTTCCTTGATGGAACCATTAAGGATAGCTTAAATTCAGACAGCCAGTCAGCAAGAACCAAAGCCTAGGGCATAATCCCACATCTTTTGAATGTCCATTCTTTCCTTCCTGAAATTCTTTCCTTCTTCGGTTTATGTGACATCATGCTTCCCTATTTCTTTTCTTGCCTTAAAAAGCTCAGATAATGGCCCTTTGCCTTCCCCCACCCCCATGTACTGTGCCTCAGAAATGTATGTTCTTGTTCAGGTCACCATCCTTACCCTTATGCTCATGATGTTGGCATGTTCTTCTCCGGTTCAGTCATCACTCACATTTCTACTTGAAAGTCCTGAGATTCTTTCCAGTTTAATGAGGAGTGGGTAGAACAAACATTTTCATTTCCCTGATTTCTCTTCCTAACTTCTATTGGTGACAACCTCGACTTCCCTAATACCCCACCTAGATTAATAACTTGGAATCATCTTTGGTTCAACTCTCTTTTCTCCTACCTTTCATGTCTATGATAGCAGTGCTTTTTTTTTTTTTTTTTAATCAAAATCCTCTTCTTTGTTAGGTGAAAATAACTTGATACCTGAGATTTGCTTTAAAACAATGCTTCTCAAACTTTAATGTGCATAATTGTGTAAGTTGGGTGATAGCATTCAATAGGAAATCATTAAATTAGGCTCCCAAGTTTTTAAAATGATTCCTTCGTTGGAAGAACCACACATAGAGGCTTATTTCCTGCTTCTGTCCGACCTGGATTTCTAAGTCCTCCGTGAAGGTCTGTTGCCATCCAGCTTTGTTTTCATAATGTCCCTAATCTAGTGAGTTTGTTTTCATCTTCCAAGTACAACTGTTATATCCTAGCTCCATGTCTTTATTTATGTTGCATGCTTTAACTAGAGTGTCAACCCTTTCCTTTCTACCCATGTAGGTCTTCCTAGTCTTTCAAGTCCTACCTCATCCTTTACATCTTTAGCTATGCCACCTACATCGGTGAAATGATCTGTCATTTGTTATGAACTTCTTAAGGTCTCTTAGTTTTTCTGGATAACTCAGCTGTGCCTCAATTTTATATTCAATGGTATTGTTCATTAATTGTGATTAAATGTAATAAACCTTGTTCCACTCTAGCCAGAAAGATCTTTGTATTCCCACAGAACCTAGCAGAATGACTGTACACAGTATAGCCTTAATAAATACTGTCGGTTGATCAATATACCTTACGAATTGGTGAGAATGCCAAAAAATACCTATAAATTAGAATGAATCCAGTTTCTATTTCTGAAATTTCAGGCTCGTGATGCAGAAAGCATTATGCTGAACCTTGCAGGACAGCTCATCATGATGCAGAGAGACAGGTCAGGCCCTCAGATCCGAGAGAAGGACAGTAACCCTAACCAAAGGAAGCTTGTGAGTAAAGTGGAAGTCATTTCAAATATTAAGAAGGGATGAGATTAGAATGAAGGAATAAAAGAATTTAAGAGTAATGTCTTGTGATTTGGAAACTGAGAAAGTACATAAAATTCTTCTAAAGTCTGTGAGTCTAAGGCTATTTGTGAAGGATAAAAGATAAGGTTCTGAAATGCCCTGTAGTACAGATGTTGCTACTTAGGCATTATGAATTGTATATTTTAATGGAAAAGTTAGGATAGATTGGTGAAGTTCATGGAGTTTCTTTTTAGATTTAGATATACATACTTTAAAAGGTAGTAATATCATTTTGAAAGATCTAGTAAACTACTACCTAGGAATTAGCCTACAAATTTAATAGGAAAAAAAAAGTCCTGATTCTTGTTTCTCTTCTCCTTCTCCAGCTGCCGTTCTGTCCTCCTGTTGTACTAGCCCAGTCTGTTGAAAATGTCTGGACTACGTGTCGAGCAAATAAACAAAAACGTCACCTTCTGGAGGCCCTCTGGCTGAGCTGCGGTGGTGCTGGGATGAAAGTTTGGCTTCCCCTCTTCCCTAGGGATCACCGCAAGCCCCATTCCTTCTTGTCCCAGCGAATCATGCTGCCTTTTCATATCAATATTTACCCACTGGCCGTTCTCTTTGAAGATGCATTGGTCCTTGGTGCTGTCAATGACACTTTACTGTATGATTCTTTGTATACTCGGAACAGTGCTAGGGAGCAGCTGGAGGTGCTCTTCCCTTTCTGTGTTGTGGAGAGAACTTCCCAGATCTACCTCCACCACATTCTACGTCAGCTTCTGGTCAGGAACCTGGGGGAACAAGCCTTGCTCTTGGCTCAGTCCTGTGCCACATTACCTTACTTCCCTCATGTGCTGGAACTCATGCTCCATGAAGTGCTGGAAGAAGAAGCTACCTCACGGGAGCCCATTCCCGACCCCCTGCTTCCCACTGTGGCAAAATTTATCACCGAGTTCCCCCTCTTCCTGCAGACAGTTGTGCATTGTGCCAGGAAGACTGAATATGCCCTGTGGAACTACCTTTTTGCAGCTGTCGGAAACCCCAAGGACTTATTCGAAGAATGTTTGATGGCTCAGGATTTGGACACAGCTGCCTCTTATCTTATTATTTTACAGGTAAAAATTCTATGCTTATAAAAGTACAAGAATCAATGAGCTTAAACTTAGTAAAAAAGATGTTCTATGTTGACAACTATGTTTGTGTTTAAGGAATAGTCAGATTTTCTCCATTGTGTCTTTCACTTTGAAGAACTCAGTCTTGTCAAATGATCGCAAATTTCTTTGACTATTATAAAGGTGCACTATTTTATTGTATTTGTCCATAAATAGACGTAAAAGCATATCAATGAGTTCTGAATGTTATTTTAAATAATACTGAAGAAATTTTTATTTTAATACATATATTGTGTACATATTACACAAGAAATATTACTAACATAAGGAAACATTAATAAAGTATTATTTGGGACATTAGCACATTACTTGCACTCACTATAATAATAGACTTTTTTCCTTCTAGAGTAGAATTGCTGAAGGGACACTGAATAGACCTAGGGTCATAACATTAGCACCTTACAATAGGCTCCCCATAGCAAACTGAAAAGACTTGGGCCTGCCACCATGACAACCCTCATATAACACACGATTTTTCTGAAAATAAATGGGTTCTTTGACACTTTTGAAGACTTGCTTCATTATATATTTGATAATAGAATTTGATAGTTAGTCCCATAATTCTGATATGGATTTGATAGGCCACATTTGAGAGGTTCTTTCAAGTTACTACAAAGTCATATTCATTGATACAAGAAGCTAACCATAAACCTGGCTTGAATAAAAAGTTTCCTGTCAGCTTATTTGCTTCATGACAACTGACTGAAACTAGAGGAGACAAACTAGAGGCTTGCGACCCTGAGATTCTATGATTCCTTGGCTAGCTCTAAAGAAAAAAACTGCAGAATAAAAACAGAATCAAGCCGGGCGTGGTGGCGCACGCTTGTAATCCCAGCATTCGGGAGGCTGAGACTGGAGGATCCGGGTTCGCGGCCAGCCTCAACTACCTACTGAGACACTCCGCAACTTAGTGAGACTCAGTTTCAAAATAAAGAATAAAAAATAGGGCTGGGGGTATAGCTCGGAGGTAGAATGCCCCTGAGTTCAACTCCCAGTACTGCAAAAAAAAAAAAAAAAACAGAATCAAATGCTGCTGTTTTTTTCTTCCTTAGGCCTTTAGTAATTTTCCTAGTAATGGAATTGGAAACCTTCAGAAGAATTTCTAAGTTGCTATGGATTAGCAAATCATAATTACAATTAAACTTGTCTGTTAGGCATCTTTCCATAAACACAGGCAGTAAGGTTGCAAGGAATGTATAACAAGTCATTGTACTTGGTATTGCTCAAAGCAAAGATTTTTAGTCACCTCCTCAGAAAACTCTTCATAGGAGACATACCTAAGCTTTTTTTTTTTTTTTTAAAGCAACCTAGATTTATATTCTTGCTTTTCTGCTTCTTCAACAATTTACTTGGCTCAGTTTCCTCATCTGTAAAATAGGAATGATATACCTGTTTTGCAGGGTCACTGAAAGAAGTGAAATTATATAAGTATCTAGCATTTAATAGTTCAATAAGTCATAGTTCCTATTGCCATTAGACTACTTGCTTTACTTTTCATTTTATGGTACTTTTGAATGCTTCTTTTAATCATACTGTTTAACTATAAATTAACTAGCTATATTCCTTGGGTTTAGGAAGTGTGGAGAAAAGAATTATGCAAAACTTCCCAAGTCATGTAGTATAAGAGGAATGCTATCTTCCTTGGTTATTTTTATAGAATATGGAAGTCCCAGCGGTAAGTAGGCAACACGCCACCCTTCTGTTCAACACAGCGCTGGAACAAGGCAAATGGGACCTATGCCGACATATGATTCGATTTCTGAAAGCCATTGGCTCAGGAGACTCTGAGACACCTCCATCCACCCCTACAGCTCAGGTTAGTGGCAAAACTGTATAGCTTCATTACACCATACACTTACAAGGAATCTTTGTCTAACTGTAACCCACACTGTGTGTAATCATAGGAACCCAGTTCAAGTGGTGGATTTGAATTCTTCAGGAATCGAAGCATCAGTTTATCCCAGTCAGCTGAAAATGTTGCTCCTAGTAAATTCAGCTTACAGAAAACACTGAGTATGCCATCTGGTCCTTCTGGAAAAAGGTAAAAGAATAAAGAGCCATTACTAATATTAGGGCATCTGTGACACATTCCATTTCAGGGCATTTATAAAATTAAGTCTTATGAAACAACTACTTAATCCAATTGCAGACCTTTTTTTCATTCCCAAAAGTCAGAGATCCCACAAGGCATCCCTTTTCCCTTGCTCGTACATTCACTTTTGTACCTTTTGTGTAATTTCTGTGCCTCTGTACTAAAGTAGGTATTGATGAACCCATTCTGAATGCAACTAACTTTGCATTACCTCTGGTGGCAGGGGACCAGATAATCTGCAGATGATCCAAAATACTTCTTAAAGTCATTAGCTTTGCCCTTCCTTCCAACTCTGTCTTGACAAAAAAATAATTTAGTGTCTGTGCTTTTGACTTTCCTGTGACCTTTTGATTCCAGAAATCATTAAACAGTGGGAAAGCCAAAGGAATTGTATAGATAGGTAATTGTCTCCAGAAGGGTGGCTGTGAACTCACACTGAACATTATAAAATTAGAATTTCCCCTGGCTTGTGAGATCTTTGTACTCCTTCCTGTGCTGTTACAAGTTCTTTGCTCTTGTTTATTTTTCCTCTTCCTTAATCCTGTCTCTTAGATTGTTTGTATTCTTACTACAGTGCCTATCACATTGTGAGAGCTTTATTGGACACTTTTTATTATGATGTTGTATTGCTTTCTCATCACTGGCCATAAACACACTCCACATTAACACACACAATAATCCTATGCTATACATAAGTAAACTACAGCCATGGAAGACTATAAACTATTGCCCAGCAGACAATGTCTTCTCAACCATATCCTGAATTTAAATATTGTCTAGTAACTTACAAAGTGTGCTCTATGTGCCAGGCACTATTCTAAGCATATATCTTAAGGTCTTTTAATCCTTAGAATTTCATGAGGGTTATTATCCCATTATATAGAGTAAAAAACAGAGGCTCAGAAAAATAAAGTTGGTTATGTTCATAAAACCAAAAAGTGGCTTAGCTTAGCCAGGTACGGTGGCACACTACTGTAATCCCAGTTCTTCGGATACTGAGGAGGAGAATTGCAGGTTCAAGGCCAGCCTCAGCAACCTAGTGAAGCACTCAGCAACTTAGTAAGACCTGGTTTCAAGGTAAAAAAAATAAAACAGGTATGTAGCCTAGAGGTAAAATGCCCCTGGGTTCAATCCCCAGTACCACACACACACACACACACACACACAAAAATACCCTAATAGGTGATAGAGTCAAAGAGTCAAGATCTGAACCCAGGCAGTCCCGCTGGAGACTGGGCTCTTTACAACTCCACAGTACTGCCTCTGAGGGCACCACATTGCCTGATTACCAAACCAGCTACACCACATCAGCTCATGAATAGGAGATGATATACTATATTTAGTTGTCATTAATTTTTAAAATCAGTTTTATTTTCATATGTCTACATAAGTCATATTGAGACATTTAATTTCACTTTGCATATCTTTTTAGTTTCTTTGATCAAACTTACCTCTTTTCATTGGTCTTTTCAAATAGCAGCATTTATTTGCTCCTTTCTTTCCTTCAGCCCCTCACCACCCTCTTCCTAGTCAGGCTTCTTTTGTCCCCTGTTTTTTCCTATTACATGGATTCATTCTACACATCAGTCTTAAGAGTCTACTCTGCTCCAAGTCTTTAACAGATAATGGTAACACATGGAGGAGAAGCCTTGATGCTTTTTTCTTTTTCAGTCAGAATTAAGAAATGTATCTCTTCCTTTTCAGCTTTATCAGTGCTACTGCCTAAAAGTATGTGAAGTCCTCTAGTAAAGATTGTTCTGTAGCTTTTTTCTGTTTCCCTTATAGATGGAGCAAAGACAGTGACTGTGCTGAGAACATGTATATTGACATGATGCTCTGGAGACATGCTCGGCGTCTCTTAGAAGATGTGCGGTTGAAAGACCTTGGCTGTTTTGCCGCCCAGCTAGGCTTTGAACTAATTAGTTGGCTATGCAAAGAACGTTCCCGAGCTGCCCGGGTAGATAACTTTGTGATAGCTCTCAAGAGACTCCACAAAGATTTCCTATGGCCACTTCCCATCATCCCAGCCTCTTCTATCAGTTCTCCTTTCAAAAATGGAAAATACCGAACAGGTAATACAGACTTCTTGACACTTTTATAAGAATTGTATATTAATTCAGTTATTCAGATATTTTTCTGTCAGTTGACATTTAAGGAAGTCTTTCATTTCAAACTCAAGTAAATAAAAGCCAACTTTTTATATACAGTTGGAATATCCACTATTTGACATCCACTATTTGGTATATCACTATTTGACCAAAGATGAAAATAAAGTTAAACCTATATTTCTAAGTCTTTTGACCTTAAAATCTAATTCATCAGTGTTATCTTAGATTATAAACAAGTTGAGAATTGCCTGAATATAAAAGCTACCATGCTTACTTTATTGGGGGAAAGATTTTGGAACTGGTTAGTTGTGGACCTCAAAATAAACTAAATTGTGATTTACCTGATAGTACTCATTCCAGGGAAATAGTAAAAATGCATCTTTTGACAACTTGGCCCATCCTCTAAACTAGTAGAGAACAAAGTAAAACTGTATATTTGAGTGAAGGAAAAATTGAAAGATAAAATTTTTTATTTCAAATTTTTATGAAAGTTGCTCTCATTCTGAAAACTTTTTATTCTGGTATTTGGAAACAAAGGCAAATCATTTAGATCAACAGGATAAAGTGTGGCCTAGTTTCAGTAAGAAATGTGATAATATGACTGTTAGATGGCATTATATGGTCAGTCTATTTTGTTATAATTCCACATCCCTAGTTTTTGGGTGAATGATACAATGTAGGATAGTAACTGGCTTTGCACTGTTAGTACTGAGAGATAGGGGTAGGGGGGACTGAATTGGAAATGGCAGTCAGTGAATCCCACCTCCCATTTTTTGATCATTTGTTTGGTTTTGGACCTACCCTGCAGTGGGAGAACAGCTGTTGAAGTCTCGATCAGCTGACCCTTTTATAAACCTTGAGATGGATGCTGGCATCTCTAATATCCAACGAAGTCAGAGCTGGCTCAGCAACATCGGCCCTACTCATCATGAGATGGATACAGCCTCATCCCATGGACCACAAATGCAAGATGCTTTCTTGTTACCTTTATCTAATAAAGGTAAATGTCCTTTTTAAGTCCTAGCTCTTCTCCAGCTCCTTTGGGAAAAACTTGATATGCTGCATTTTTTTCAGAGATACAGCTTCATTCTTCTTTCAACATCCTGGAGGATCAGCTGTGTTAGTATCTGGTGGAGAGGTGGACAGTTACTAGGACAAAGATGAAATTGGCTTTGACTGCACTTTGCCTTATTTATTTTAGATAAATAGGTAAAATTTCAGCACAGATCAGTATTCATAGATGAATCTTTGCAATCAGTTTTGGTGTTACACAAACACTAACTTTGAAGCTCAAATAAGCAAAATGTTTTCCTCATATAAAGAATTTCCTGTGTGTGTTGTGTGTGTATATGTGTATATGGTACTGGGAATTGAACACAGGGCATTCTATCTCTGAGCTATACCACCGGACCATTTTATTTTTTTAATTGGAAACAGGGTCTCACTAAGTTGTGGAGGGCCTACTAAGTTGCTAAGGATGGTGGCAAATCTATGATCTTCCTGTCATAGCCTCCCAAGTACTGGCATTAGAGACATGCACCAACATGCCTGACAAAGAATTCCATTTTTATCATTGGTAGATGTGCATCACAAAAGACACTCCATTATTTCTCATTTCACCAATAAAATTTGTGGAAATTTCCTTTTCTTTTGTTAGGTAAAGTTCCTATCCTTGATCTTGCCTCTTAGCCTTCAAAGCCTAAAATATTTGCTATTTACTTAGAAAAATTATGTACCAACCTTGGCTCTACAGTAATGACTAGGTTGCAAACAGAAGAGCTTTTAAAGCAATTTTTGTTGCTGTAGGATTATAAAGCATATGACTTTAAACAATAATTGGTCTGATTTTTTAAAAATTTTGCCCTTTTTTTTTAATAGGCCTCTTAATGTTAATTGTTAACTAGGCCTACCTAATGTTTGATTATCAGTTTATCACAGTTATCTGAGCTTCTGCCATGTGGGAAGGCTTAAAACTGCCTTTTCTTTTTTTTTTTAATTGTAGAGTACATGTGAAATTTACCACCTTAACCTTTTTTAAGCCATTTTTAGTTTAGGCCAGCCTCAGCAACTTAGCAAAACCCCGTTTCAAAATAAAAATAAAAAGGGCTGGAGGTCTAGCTCAGAGGTAGAATATCCCGGATTCAATCCCCAGTCACCCTCCCCCAAATTATATAGATTGGATGGATGGATGGATGGATGGATGGATGGATGGATGGATGGATACAATCGCCATCTTAAACAGGTATAGGTGGTGCCATTACTTCTCTTAGAGAATTTTGTTGTTTTGTGGTACTGGGAATTGAACTCAAGGGCATTTTGCTTCTGGGCTATATCCCCAGACCTATTTTATTTTTTATTTTGAAAGAGGGTCTGACTAAATTGTGGAGAGCCTCACTAAGTTGCTGAGGCTGACCGCAAACCTGCAATCCTCCTATCTCAGCCTCCCACACCTGGCTAAGAACTTTTTTTTTTGTAGTACTGGGGGTTGAACCCAGAAGCATTCTACCTTTGAGCTACACCCCCAGCCCTTTTTTCTTTCTTATTTGGAAAAAGGTCTTGCTAAGTTGATGACAGTCTCACTACTTGCTGAGGCTGTTGTCAAACCTGGGATCCTCCTGTCTCAACCTCCCAAGTACTGGGATTACAAGCATGCACCACCATACCCGGCTCTGAGAACTTTAAGATATAATTTCAAACATATTTAAAGAGCAAAGATAATAGTATAGTGGACCCCTCCCCCAAGCTTTATTAGCAACTCATGGCCAAATCTGTACCTCCCCCCTGCCTTATTTAATTGAAGCAAATCTAATACATTTTAGTATGTATCCCACAAGGGCTCTTTTGTAAAATATCATTATCATCTTTCTAAAAATTTAATAATTCTGTAATACCATCAAATACCCAGTAAATATTCAGATTTCCAAATGTTTCATAAATGTCAAATTTTTAGTTTTAATCAAGAACCAAATAAGAGCTATACCTTGTAATTTATGTTTTTAATGGTCTTTCAAGTGTTTATCCCCCACCCTATATTTTTTTCCCACTTGCAGTTTATTCACTGTGGAAATTTGCTTCTGTGAATTTATTCACAGTGTGAATTTTGCTTAGTATGTCTTCATGATTTAGTTTAACAGTTTCCTCTGTATTTTCTGTAAATTGGTAGGTGAATCTAAAGACTTGAGGCTGGCCTGCAATCCTCCTGTCTCAGCCTCCCAAGTACTGGGATCAGGAGTGCACCACCATGCTGTCTTGAGAACAGCTAATTTTAAAAATCAAAGGAAAACATATTTTCTACATGAAACTGGTTTATAACTTTTGGGAATTCTTCATCAGGTGACGAATGCAGCATTGGTTCAGCTACAGACTTGACAGAAAGTAGCTCCATGGTGGATGGGGACTGGACAATGGTGGATGAAAATTTCTCTACACTGAGTTTGACTCAGTCAGAGCTAGAGCACATCTCCATGGAGTTGGCAAGTAAAGGGCCTCACAAATCTCAAGTCCAGCTACGGTGAGTTTCTCAAAGCTGTTTTGAAAGCACAATGCTTGCTTGGGGTATATGTGCAAATGGGGTAACAAAAGCTGCTTTCCTAATAATCACTGACTTTCTGTACATCTCTAGATCCTTTTTAGCATAAGCCATTTTGTTTCTGCTTTATACATAGGTATTTGCTACACATTTTCATGGAGGCTGGGTGTCTGGACTGGTGCATTGTCATAGGCCTAATTCTTAGAGAATCATCAGTAATCAGTCAGATTTTGACCATTGCACAGTCTTCAGAAGCAGATGGAGAGATGTTACAGAATATAAAGACAGGGCTACACGCAGTGGATCGATGGGCCTCTACAGACTGGTAAGTGCTGATTTCCTTGGGTGTCCTTTGGTAAGCCCTGTCCTTTCACATTAAGGCTTATAGTTCATTTACTATGAATGATGTTTTTAGGTTAGTAGAAATAAAAATGCTTTCATATATTCATTTTTAAGGCTCTTTTCTTTAGTAACCATTCTATACCAAACTATTTGAATGGGTAATTTAGTCTATTACATAAGGTTTATAGTATTGGTCAATTTATAATGTGAGTGCATGTCACTGACTTAAGATGGGTGCAATACAAATGATCTTAGACTAGAACTTTAAGATTTGTGGATATGTGGAAGTGAAGATTATAACATGAAAATATTCTCTTAAAAATACTGAAAACTTAATCTGCTAATTTAACATTCTGTGGCAGCTACTAGCATGTCCAAATTAAGTCTAGTAGATGAAAATTCAGAGCCTAAACACCAGCCTTTGTCTTTGTCACCAGTTAATTGTGGATTTGGGACCATTTACTTCCCTTACTTAGATCTGGTTTTCCTTAATTGCCAGATGCATTTAGTTAGATGTTCTCTTAAGGTCCTTTTTTTCTATTGGCCCCTTTTAATTGCAAAGCTGGTTTATAAAATGTCAATCCTTGCTCCTGATGCTCAAAAATTTAAGACTCTGCCTAAGCTATGTATAGCTCCCTTGGTACTAGGCAGGACACCCAAGAAGCCTTCTCTCCCCTCATAATCTACTGTATCAGTGTTGAGTAATTTATCCATAACCTTCTAATAGAACCAAGTCTCTTGAATTATGGCAGATGAGAATTAAATTTTTCCCTCTACTTAGCCCTGGATATAAGCCATTTTTAAACATCATTAAACCACAACTACAGAAGCTCAGTGAGATAACAGAAGAGCAAGTCCAGCCTGATGCCTTCCAACCAACAGCCGTGGGTAAGACTCCTGAACAGACCAGCCCCCGGGCAGAGGAGAGCAGGGCCTCCTCCAGCCATGGAATCAGCCCCCAAAGTGAAGTGGGGGGTAGCAGTATGGTCGGCCGAAAAGAGGAGGACATAACCCATGCAGAAGAGGAGGAACCATTTCAGGATGGGACTTATGACTGTTCTGTGTCCTAACAATAGTGAGGCAACCTCACGACAGGCAGTATTAAATAACAGCAGCAGACAACTGAGTACACTGTGACCTAGTTGAATGATTTAATAGGAGAAAGATGACTCTGGTCAAGTACTGCTAGATTTTGATGAACTTTCTCCAAGCAATCCTTTTGACTCCATAAAAATGTGATATCAAGTAAAGCGTCTTTCATTTTTAAAAAATCTTAAGGTGCAGTAAAAAGTAAGAATATTGTACAGACAGATGTACACAAGAATATTTTGGTAGGTTGGTAGCTCTTAAACCATAGGGATTATTTTGCCCAATGAGCGTACTTTTTCACTACTTCTAGCTTATGTTTTCTGGGTCAGCAAGGATCGAGACTGTTTTAAAAATAAATGCTAACGTGCTTGCTATAACTCACAGGTACTTGAAGCTGTGTGCTTCCTTGAGGAACTCCCTAACTGGGACTCCTTAACTGGTTCTGAATAAAGGCCTCCCCTCACACTGTATGTGCCAGTGCAGTGGAGATATTCTCGTTAGCTTTACCAGCCTAGTCCGGAATTGATGGAAGCTTACCTGTGAGTTAATGTGCCTGTTTTAGCAAGCTTGATTCCTGCTGGATGAATGTGGGCAGAGGTGTAAGGGGTTCTTACCAATTATGCTGACACCACTATAGTATTTTGTATCAAAGAATTGTATCTTTTTGTGAATACTCTGTGTAAATAAACTCAAAGGCACTGTTCATATTTTTAAGGCTTGTATTATAATTTGTAAAGTTTTACGCTGGATTCTGCATGACCATAGATACAATGACAGGGCTTGCCCTTCTTTCCAAAAATGAGCAGTCCTCCTAAAGAAAGACTGGTTTGTTGCCTCAGTCATAAAGTAATAGAAATGGTCCCGCTGATCATGAAGTAGAACAGGTTTTGTGCAAATTAATGTAGTTTCTTATTTATTGCTTTTGTAAATTGAAAATGGACTTATGTAAATAGACTGCTGAATCCTGTATTATCACAGCTACTAAAAATTAGTATGTAAATAATGCATTCTTCATGTAAACTTTAAAAATATTTTATGTATTTCTAAATAGTGACTTATATTTTAGTTTTCTTACATTATGAAAACAGAACTACATACTCCTTAATTGCTTCAGACTAAACACATATCCACTGTAATTCTAATTACCTAATAACAGTATTAATTTAGATAGCTTGTTTGTACTGTGCAATTTGAACAAGGAATGCAATGGTTTTTTTACAAAAACGTGTTTATTTTTATAACAACATGTATTTAATGTGGACCAAATTCGTACCACTATTGTAAAAGCCTCTTCTAGTACAATTAGTTTAGAAATAAATGGTTCTCTAGCCTTGCTTTTTAAATAGTTAGATTTAGTTGTCCTAGCCTGATTTCCTTTTGAAGGAAAACTCAAAATCATTTTGAAATTACTTATTTCAAAATTCACCAACTATTTAAAATTAGTGAATTTGCTAATTTACTGTCATTTACTTTTTACATTACAAGTGCAATAACTTCACATAATAAAACTCCAAGTGGGTGGAATATGTGACTGTTGGTACCTGGTCCTTCTGGTGCTACTTTTATTTGTCTTTGTTTCAAACCACCTTTCTCTGAATCTTAAGATAGAAAATATTTCCCGTGTGAGTACATGCAGCGCAGCAAGAAACTACAGTGAAATTTCTTCTCCTATCCTATTTCACTAGGGAGAAGAGCCAGCATTGCTTTTGTGTTTGGTGTGAATATTCAGTCAATAAAAACGATTTACTGTTATAAACAGCTGTGATCTTTTCAAATATCCTAAATAAAACACTGTGCTGCTGATGAGTTCGTCTCACACACTTGAAAGCAGGGCACCAATATGCTAGTTATTCCTGTAGGTTAGGCCATGAATGAATCATTCATTCTGTAACACAGTCACTTTTGAACTAATAGAAATAGGAACTCCCAAGGAAAGAAATTTGGCAAGTTTACCGAAAATTTCTCTTTGGTAGTTTGTTATATACTTTGATTTTTTAAAACTCATTTTATTTTGTTGTATTGTTCAGTTCACATATATATCAACTTGTTTAAGCCATAGTTTTAACCAATGGATTTAAATACTCAGTATAAATATTTAAATATTACTAGATACATTTAAGTTATTTGCTGATACCAAAAAAAAAAGAGGTCATTGGGGGTAAAGTCAATTTTCATTTGTAATTAAAGTTGTTGCTGCTTCTGTAATGTGTATTTTTTACTTGGTAAAGGGCAATAAAACCATTACACAAACTTTTTGTTTACTTATCCTCTCAGGTTAACAGCAAAAAGAGTAAGTATTTTTGTGGCTTTGAGTACACTTTTGAGCCAGGTGTAGTGTAAGCCCACTACTTGATTCCCAGCTACTTGAGAGGCTGAAACAAAAGGATCACTGGAGCCTCATGAGTTCAGTCCCAGCCTGGGCAACATACAAAGGCCCTGTCTAAACAAAAAAAAAAAAAATTATTTTCATTTTACATTTCCATCTCCAAAAGATCTGATGAAATATCTATAAATTCAGACAGATTTATTTAAATATTTATATGTAGATATAGAGTGGGAGTGTCAAGACTTGGCAGCATCCTAGATGTCTGACAATAGAACATTGGAAGAATAGCTCAGATTCATAACATGGAAAATGTTCAAAATGAAGAAATGGACACCACAGGATCTCTATCAAGTGAACAAAATTTGTATTTAAGTGTACAAGAGGCCAACCATCATCCAGGAAGTGGAATGAAAAGTGATTTGAGTTTATTTTCTTATATTCCTAAATCTGCTATTTATGGATTTGCCTATTCTGTACATTTCATGAATGGAATCATATAAACTGTAGACTTTTCTATCTGGTATCTTTTGCTTGACATGATGTTTCCAAGATTCATCCTTGTGTATCAATACTTTAAAAAGTTCCTTTTTTAAAGTTTAATAATATTCTAGTATATGGCTATGTTTGCCTATTAATTCATAGTTGAGGGTTTGTGTGTTTTCCTCCTTTCGGATGTTTGGAATCCTGTGTATAAACATTTGTGTACTACTGTTAATTCCTCTTTCAACCACAGTTGCACTGAGGTTTCAGTTACCTGCAATCAATCAGACTAAGGCTCAAAATATTAAAACTTTTTCATTTCTCTAACTTTTCATTTCAGTTTTAAATAACTTATAGCATGTTATAATTTTTCTATTATTAATCTATAAAACTTTTATCATAGGTATGGGTGTGTAGGGAAAACTATAGATATTAGCTGTGGGTTCAGCTGGTGATCTTGGAAAAAAACCCACGAATAAGAGCAGACCACATTTCTGTGTGGACATATTTTCCCCAGTATTGGGAGGGAGATCAATTAACTATAAATGCATAGGTTTTTCCAAGATTCTCTGTAACAATGATGTAAATGTTTTTCTTTAGCTAATACCACACTGCCTTGACTCTTCTTGCTTTCTAGGAAATTCTGAAAGTGTGGAGTCCTAAGTCTATTTCTTCAGAGTTGTTTTGGGTCCCCTGGAGTTCCGTATGAATTTTAGGGTTAACTTGTCAATTTCTACGGTAAAAAGAAAAGGCAGCTGGGACTCCGATAGGGGTTGTACTGAATCTGCAAATCAGTTTGGAGACTATTGTTCATCTTTTTTGGTATGATTCCTAATCCATGACCATGTCTTTCCATTTATTTTAGGTCTTTAATTTCTATTAGCAATATTTTATAGTTTTTATTTTAAAAGTCTTGTGCTAGCTGGGCGTGTGGCACATGCTTGTAATCCCAGTACTTGGGAGGCTGAGACAGGTTTGAGGCCAGCCTCAGCAACTTAATGAGACCCTATTTCAAAATAAAATCTGGCTGGGGGTGTAGCTCTGAGGTAGAATGCCCATGGGGTCTATCCCCAGAACCACTACCAAAAAAAAAAAAAAAGTCTTGTACTTGTTACTTAGATTCCTAAGTTTTATTCTGTGTTACTGGGTTTGAAGCTAGGGGCATTCTACCTTAAAGCTCCACCCTCAGCCCTTTTTATTTTTTGTTCTGGAACAGGGTCTTGTGAAGCTGCTTGACGCTGTCCTTGAATTTGTGATCCTCTTGCCGTAGCCTCCCTAGTACTGGGATTACAAGAATGTGCCACACCTAAACTTTATTCTAGATGCTTTTGTAGATGGAATTCTTTGTCTGTTTCGTGTAGATGTGATTTCTTTAGTTGATTTCTATATATTGATACTGGATCATGCAACACTGCTAAACTGTAAGGTTTCTTGTGGATTCCTTGTGCTTTTCTTTTTTTTCTTTTTTTTTTTTTTTGCGGTACTGGGGATTGAACTCGGGCATTATACCTCCGAGCTATACCCCCAGCCCTATTTTTTATTCTTTATTTTGAAACCGAGTCTCACTAAGTTGCAGAGTGCCTCACTAGGTAGCTGAGGCTGGCCGCGAACCCGGATCCTCCCGTCTCAGCCTCCCGAATGCTGGGATTACAAGCGTGCGCCACCACGCCCGGCTTCCTTGTGCTTTTCTATATAGAAGATTGTCATTTGCAAGTAAAGAGAGTTTTAACTTCCTTTCAAATCTGGATGCCTTTTTTTGGTCCTGCCAGATTGCCTTGGCTAGAACCACCAAAACAGTGTTGAATGTAAGTGGCAGTATCAATATCTTATCTTCCTGGTCGTAGCAGGAAACCTTTCAGCCTTTCATCATTAATAATAATGTTGAGCTGGGAGGTGGCGCACACTTGTAATCTCAGTACTTGGGAGGCTGAGACAGGAGGATGGCAGGTTCACAGCCAGCCTCAGCTACTTAGACCCTCTGCAACTTAGTTAGACAGACCCTGTTTCAAAATAAATAATAGGGCTGGGGGTGTGGCTCAGAGGTAGAATACCCCTGGGTTAAATCCCCAATACCAAACAAAAAAATGTTGCTCTGGGTTTTTCACAAGTAATCCTTACCAGGTTGAAGGTTTTTATTATTAGAAGGATTTTGGATGAAGTGGGGAGATTTGCATGAGATGATCATGTTTTTATCCTTTATTAATGTGTATTACATTGACTGGTTTTCAAATGTTAAACCAACCTTGGATTCCTAAGGTAAGTTCTACTTGGTCATGGTGTAGAGCCAAGTTAGAGAAATTAGCATACTTCCCTGAATATGCAATACTTAAAAACTTACATTTAAATGCTGTCGAAAATAATGCATTTGTTTGAGATTACAGGACCCTTTTAGAAATGTTATGGAAGTAATAGTGTCAAAAAAAATTGGACTTCAGAAATCTTGTATTTTGACTAAAAACAGCTATAATTACCCTAAAAATTGAGGGGTATATTAGGAACAAATTGTTCAGCTGTTTCACCTTGTATTGGACAGTGCTAAGGGAATTCACTGGGAAAACTACAAGGCTTGCAGAGGTTTTTGTTTTTTGTTGTTTGTGTTGGGGGGGGAGGGGCACACTGGGGATTGAACCAAGGGGCACTTTACCTCTGAGTTACACTCCCAGCCCTATTTTATTATTTTGAAAGAGGTCTCCCTAAGTTGCTGAGGCTGACTGCAATCCTCCCATCTCAGCCTCCCACATCCTGGGATTGCAGGCATGTACCACCACATCTGTCCCCCTCATCCTTGCTCTTTTTGTCATCACCCCTGCCAAGGGAGATGGTTTAAATTCCTAAATATGCTTGTTCAACATTTACCAAATAGGTCACTTTAATTTATATGAAATTCAGATACACAATTTTATTTCAAGGTAAAAAGACTCCAACTGAAATAAACATTTTCATATTGAGTTCTTCATATCACTCATTAAAATACCAACTATACCCACATAAGCCATCTAAATAACTTTGAGATATAGGGATACTCTAGCATAAGCAATTAACAAAGATGTTTTTCAGTTAAAAGTATCAACCAGTATGTTAAAAAGTTTATTTCAATTACATTGTAAGGCAGCAGTTAATCCTCAAGTCGGCAAACCAATGAAAAGAAATGGACAAAATCACTCTTCCTATAGCTTCCTGAGGCAGCAGGCTGGCTTGTTGGCCCCCTTGGTGGTAACATCTTAGGGAATCCTACCATGTTTAATTATAACTGCTAAACTGTGGAAACAAATACCATACAACAGTCATTCTTAGATCAAACATAAAGACAAACTACTTTGAATTCATATGTTCCCTGAATATGCAATACTTACAAGCTTACATTTAAATGCTGTAGAAAATAATGCATTTGTTTGAGCTTAGAGGACTCTTTTGGAAATGTTATTCAAATGATCTTAAGGGGGTAGAACCTAACAGGTTTACTCTCAGAGGCTGCTAAGACAATGCTTATTAAGCAGAGCTGTGGACTGTGTAATTACCTGACCACTTCTGGCATTAAAACAACCTTCCAGAATATTAAGGGTGCCCTGAGAGTAAGTGAGCATCTTGTTACTGGCTTTGCACACTATCAAAGCTTCATAATGTTTTTTTAAAAAAAGAATTGTTTGCATAGAGAAATAACCCAAAGGCAAAAGGAAAGCCATGATTATTACTGAAAAGGAGAAACAGCGTCCTTCCAAAGGAAAAACAATTTGTTTTCATACAGTGTCCCCAATATGGTGTTTTCCTATAAATACTTTTTAATAATCTATTTCAAACTAACCACAGAGATGGAACATGTGCTTATATTTTGAAGTTCAATGAGAGATTACTTTTTCTCCACAACTATGATTCTATAAATTTATAAACCCTGCAAACCTTATGTACCACCCGACATGTAGAAGGAGCCAAATACTTTTAAGCACTTGAGAATGATAAAATATTTCTAGTCTAGAAAAAGCAATGACTATAGCGTGCAGTATTAATGCACATGAAAGGCAGTATGTTACCATTCCACTCTGGCTACAGCCCTGCTGTCTGCATGTTTTTAGATTCATAAACTAGGCAGGCACTATGGGGAGCATGATTAAGAAAGCACATCGTACACATGAGGCAAGGAGTTGTAAGGAAGTTGTTGCCTGTGAAGCATACTTAATGTATACCCTTGCTATTCACACAGATCTAGGCCACTTTTCAACCATTCCTCTCATTCCTGCATTACCTGAGAAGTCTGGCTTTGGCCTATGCTTGCTAACTCAAAATTTGTCTAACTTTTTACATTTCTTAATGGAAAAAGAAACAGCATCATTTACCTACCACTGATCTATCACTGTTGGAACCTAGAAGCCACAGAGATGTTGCTGTGTTAGACCTTAAGCTGTACCCACATCTTCCAAATAAAAAAGCACCTTTAAGGCCAAATGCTGCCATTATGCAGGATCTGACCACTACGGTGTTCTCATTCCCATACAATCCGCAACTTCAAGTCTCAGGAAAGCCAGTCCAGCTGGACAGTAAGTTACCAAATTGGCTACAAACCAAAGACCCAGTTCATCAGTAAAACTGTCCTAAGGAAATTAACCTTGTATAACAGAAGACTCCTACGATATAAAGAGAATATTTATAAAATCACCACCACTCCCAATCCCCCCCCCAAACCTTGCTCTCCTTGTACCTCAGATTGTGCACTTCCACAAATAAGTTTCTAAACCAAAAGAACTTGTGAAAACCCAGAGAAAGTATAGTTGAACAAATGTTCCCTTTCTCAAACTGGGAAGGTAGAGAGGGACAACAGATATGTTTGAGAAGAAAACAGGCATTGAAAGCCACTTCAGGAAAGTAGCACAGCAATAGCTCAGTGACCATTTATCAGGACAATGAATCACCAACTCAGCACGGGGCCTCAGGCTTCAGTGCAGAGACACAAATCACACTCCAAAGGCTGCCGGAAGAAATATAGCTCTGGTAGCCTCAAAGGCCCAACGCTTCCTCCACATCCTTATGGCAATCACTCTCCAGTGACCTGCAGTGTTAGATCTTGAGGGAAATCATTACCCACTGTCCACTGGTACAACAAATGGTCTTGGGCTTTAATTGGAAATGACCTGTCTCATAACAGTGACCCAATAGTCTGTATCTTCCTTGAACCTAGAAGACCGCTACTGAAGTGGTTTGTTGGCTTTTGTCCTTAAGGTCATATGAAATGATGTGTGTATAGTGGAAGTACCCATATGTGCTTAAGTGCCAGAAAACTGACATTTTTCAAGTGTCAAAAAAGACCATCACTGTCCCACAGTTTAACCAATACGTGCTTTTTACCCTGAAGAGTGTTAACCCAAAAAACTCTTTGAACATACGCTCAAAATTGACTTACGTTACAAACATCCGTGTAACATAGGGAGAAACTGTCACATGGAGTATCCACTAGGCATGTAACTTAGAGTTCATCCACAAGACTAAAACACAAACAGACTGTAGGTGCACACCCAGGCAGAGGGAAATGTCCAATCTGGGAACTTCTCCTTCAGAGCATCCAGTGGAGAGGACCTCTTGTCTTCTCCAGATAGAAAGTGAGCAGCAATGGCCACAGTGACCACTCCCTCAGGCTGTTCTTCTAAGACCTGCTAGAGAAAAACAGTTCTCTGAAGCTGGAATACTGAACCCAAGGTTCTTGCTAATACCACCTGGGGGACTGATGAATGAAACAAGCAACACTAGGAAACTCCCACCTGCACTTCTATCCAGAACTGCCATGCAGAGGCCTGGAGTCCATGGGAGTAAAATACAAAGTAATCCCCTCCTTTACTTGTGACTGGGGTGCCATTGCCAAGAGACCACTGAGAAAGTGTTGACCCTTTGTGGGTTCGAATATAGAATGACATATGGCTTGGTCCTATAAGAGGAAAAAAGAACAGTTATATCAACCTTTAAAAATGCATCAACAAGAACAGCAATTAACCCCCCTTCAAACCACACTTGGAAGGTTCATACTTTGTATCAATTTTAAATCCACTCACTACAGTCCTAAAGGAGTTTTACCAGTGTGCCTATTTGGTGTGTTATCCACAAGGTTGTAATGAGAGGAACCCCACAGAATCTAAGTGAGAAAGTTTGTGTTAAGTATTGATGCTGTCCTTGAATTACTACATGACATTAGGGATTACTTAATCTCATTAGCGTCATAATTTCTTCATCTGTGAAATAAATTCTTTGAGAGGATATTAGAAAAAGGATGTGAGTGTTGCAAAGACTGCAGAATGCTGTAAAAGTACTGAGTGGGATGATTACTACTTGAGCTGTAATTTTTACAGTTGATATTAACACTTAAAATAGTTTTTACTAGTTTTTCCCTTTAAGCAGCACAAATGAAACATCCGTTTATTCCAGACAATTTAATCAGCACTGGGGACGTCTAGGAAACTAGTAACAGTGGCTGTCAAACTAAAAATAAAAAACCCATCATAAGTCAAAAATATTATATGTCAAAATGCATTTAAGCCGGGTGTTGGGATGCATGCCTATAAACTTGAGAGGCTGAGGCAGGAGGATTCCAGGTTTGAGGCCAGCCTCAGCAACTTAGATCGTCTCAAACTGTAAGGGGGTAGGGACTGGTTGTAGCTCAGTGGTAGAGCACCCCTGGGTTCAAGTCCCAGTACCATACATACAAAAACCAAAATCTTTAATTAAGCTCTATACAAATCATAACCAACCTCATTTTCTTTTAGAAACACTGTAAACTCTTAAGTTGTTAGACATAATAAATTGGGGGTGGAGGTGAACTACATGTAACTAATTAAAAATTTTTAAGTGTAGGAGCAAAGAAAAATGTGTCATAAGACTTACCTGTTGCTTTAGAGGTAAATTTCCTGAATCCCAGGGAGGTAGGAATTAGGAATGCTATGTTATAAAGGATCTGCACTACCCAAGCAATAAAGTGTTATTTGAACATGGACTTATTGTGCTCTATAGCAAACATTAATATAAGAATAAATGATATGTTAAGAGATTAGAAAAAAACAGAAAATATAAAATGTTCAATTAAAACTTGAGACAAATGGCACAGTGGAGCATGCCTATAATCCCAGGGACTTGGGAGGCTGAGGCAGGAGCTGGGCAATTTAGACCCTATCTCAAAAAAATTTAAAAGTGGGGTCCAAGGATGTAGCTCAGTGGTAGAGCACACCTGAGTTTGATTCCCAGTACTACAAGAGAAATTTAAAAATAAAAATAAAACTTGAAAAGGTAAGTATAACTTGGAACTATACAGAGAAAGGAAACACTAAAGTGGGAATAATTTAAGATAAAGAACTTGCTCATTTTTCTTAATTATCTAACATAATCATTTGTTCATAACAGTAGCAACAATGTTTTCAACTATGTATGCTTAAATGCTTATATTTGAATGTAAAAAATGATACATGGGAAAGGAGGAATGAGGATTATTATTATAAAAGACTCATACTATCCATGATGTAGTACAGTGTTACTTCATAGTGTGCTTGGATTAGCTGTAAATGTACATTGCAAACTCTAGGGTAACCAATAAAAAAATGCAAAAAAAAAAATTATAACTGATACACTAAGAAAGGAAAGAAAATAGAATCATAAAATTCTCAATGAAAGCCACAAAAGACAGAAAAATAACAAGATAAAAAGAACAAGAATAAATACAAAACAGTAAGAAGTATGGTAGATATTAATCCAACTATATTAATAATAATCACTTGATTTTTTTTTTTTTTTTTTTGCAGTACTGGGGTCTTCTACCTCTGAGCTATACCCCAGACCTATTTAATTCTTTTATTTGGAAATGGTCTAAGTTGCAGATAGTCTCACTAGGTTGCTGTGAGGCTGGCTGAAAACCTGCAATCCTCCTGTCTCAGCCCAAGTACTGGCATTACAGGTGTGCACCACTACACCTGGCTCACTTTGAATATTGTTGGTCTCAGTGTACCAAATTAACAGATTTTCAGACAACCAAAAAACAAGACCCAGTAAGAAACACACTTTAAATATCGAGTCACATACAGATTAAAAGTAGATAGATAAGGATACAAAATGCTAATATTTTTTAAAAGATGGAGACATTAATTTTAGACAAAGCAGACTTCAGAGCAAGGACACTGATGGGAGGCATCATGTAAGAATAAGAGGTCAGTTCTCTAGTAAGACTCAATGTAGATGCACCTAACAGAGCATCAAAGTAAGTGAAATAGAAACTCAAAATAAGTATGAATATAATGGAACAACTGCAATCAACAGTCAACTACATCTAAGTGACATTCATAGAATCAAATCCAATGGCTTTTTTCCAAGCTTACATTCCCCAAGAGACCATAACCTCATGATAGAACACTCCTTAACAAGTTTAGACTGGAGGTCGTGCAAAGTATACTCTCAGATCACCATGAGATTAAACTAGAAATCAGTATCCCAAAAATAGCTGTAAAATCTTGAATTATTTAAAATCAAAGAAAAGTCTCAAGAGCTGGCAGTATGGCTTAGTGGTAGATCACTTGCACGAGTCCCTGGCTTTGATCTGTGGTACCACAAAAAAAAAAAAAAAAGTAAGCTGGGCATGGTGGCGCATGCTTGTAATCCCAGCATTCGGGAGGCTGAGACCGGAGGATCCGGGTTCGAGGCCAGCCTCAGCTACCTAGTGAGGCACTCCGCAACTTAGTGAGACTCGGTTTCAAAATAAAGAATAAAAAATAGGGCTAGGGGTATAGCTCGGAGGTAGAATGCCCTTGAGTTCAATCCCAGTACCGCAAAAAAAAAAAAAAGTCAAATATTTTTAACTACATTAAAATGTAATTGAGAAACTTGTAATTTGTATGATGGAGGATAAACAGCACTTAGGAGGAAATTTATGGCACTGAATGCATATATTAGAAATGATCTAAAAATCAATAAGCTTTCACCTTAGTAAACTAGAAAAAGAAGCACAAATTAAATCTAAATATAAATTACAGCAGAAATCAAGGAAGACAGGAAATCAACAGAGAAAATCAACCAAGCCAAAAAAGCTGATTCTTGGAAAAGATAATAAAATTGATGAACTTTAAATCAGGTTGCACTTTCTACTCTCTTTTTCTATAAACCTCAAACTGCTCTAAAAAATAAAATCTATTAATTTTCATTAAGAAATTATAACCAGCTGGGTGTGGTGGCCCATGCTTGTAGTCCCAGTACTTGGAAGGCTAAGACCGGAAGATCCGGGTTCACAGCCAGCTTCAGCTACTTAGTGAGGCCCTCTGCAACTTAGTAAGACTCTGTTTCAAAATAAAGAATAAAAAACAGGGCTGGGGATGTAGCTCGGAGGTAGAATGCCCCTGGGTTCAATCCCCAGTACCGCAAAAAAAACCAAAAAAGAAAGAAAGAAATTATAACCAGCTTCTAATGCTTTTAGAAACACTATAAGGTCTCCTAAGTTGCTAGTCACTTAGGAGACATATTTGAGGGAAAAACCTACATGCAATGTATTAAAAGGTTTAAGAAGTAAAGGAGAGAAGAAAGAACTGTCATCTGACTCACCTGTGGCTTCAAAGGTCAACTTTATCGAATCCCAAGGTGTCTGTTCTTTGGATATAAGTCTGAACTGAGCAGGATTTCTTGGAGAAACTTCTGGGGCAGGAAGATACCAGTTTTTCCTATTTGGAAAGGTAACTTCAATATTCAGTATGCCTTATCAGTTGCTATCTATCCATAACTCATAGAAGTGTTTGTAATACACAAACACGTATTTGGATATGAAAAAACTGACAGATTGATAAATGATGCCAACTCTGATACCCAGGTTACTTGAGTAATAAAATCTTCCCAACTTTAAAAATAATGGAGTTACCTAGGTGATTAATTCTACCATGAATCCTATTTCTTTTCATGCAATTCTTCACTGCCAAATCATAAAAACTTCCCAGAAATAAAACCATTTGAAATAAGTTACTTAACTGCTACCTAGTATATTAATTAGGAAGGTCAGCCTTTCTTACTAGTCAGGTTTCTAGAAGACTTTTTAAATTTGAAAAACAAAACTTTTTTTTTTTTTTTTTTTGCGGTACTAGGGATTGAACTCAGGGGCATTCTACCTCCGAGCTATACCCCCAGCCCTATTTTTTATTCTTTATTTTGAGCCCGAGTCTCACTAAGTTGCGGAGTGCCTCACTAGGTAGCTGAGGCTGGCCGCGAACCCAGATCCTCCGGTCTCAGCCTCCCGAATGCTGGGATTACAAGCGTGCGCCACCACGCCCGGCTAACAAAACTCTTCTAAGTGCTTTATCCCACTAAAGAAACAAATTTTGTAGTGAAAGAAAAATGGTATAAAAAGCATTTGACTTATGGGTTAAGGATAACAGTGTAAATAATAGAGTACTAATACAGAAACAGGACTTGAGAACAAACTAACCCCCAACTTGAACAGGGAAGTAATGAACTAACCTGATCAGAAAGTGCACTGGAAGATACCATGGGAACCCACAAAGGGGGGCATTCGGTTCACAATGAGCTCGGATGGTATCATTGATCTCCGGGATGTGAGGTGTTATATGAGACATTCCAGTATAATCAAACCCATTGATCCATATTCCAGAGTCCCTTTTAACTATGTTTCCTTCTAAGTCATGAAATGTTCTAGTCATATGCTGAAAAACACAAGACTTATGAGAAAACTATTATTTCAACTAGTTCACCCACATTCCCAGATTTAATAAAATGAGTAAGTATGGTCACACCAAGAAAGGATGTAGATATGACACACACAAAAAAAAACCCAGCTGGGCATAGTGGCACATGCTTGTAATCCCAGTACTTGGGAAGCTAAGACAGGAGGAGCACAGGTTCAAAGTCAGCCTCAGCAACTTAGCAAGATCCTGTTTCCAAATAAAAAAACAAAACAGGTCTGGGGGTATAGCCCAGAGGCAGAAGGTCCACCTCGAGTACCACACACAAAAAAGGAACTTTAGCTTTTCCTAAATATTACTGACATGATTGTAAAAAATTAGCATATCACTGAAAACCACACTGAACCTCCTTGAAAACTATCTGGTCTTCACTACAGGTTTTGTAAATTGTAAAACTCATCATAAAATATATCAGTGTGGCTTTCAAAAGGACTACAAACAGGACTACTTGGCCCCTTTTCAAAATCTCTTCTCTAAGGTCAAATACTTTGTTTTTCTGGTCTTAGAATAACTAACTATCCAGACTTTGACTTCTTATGCATTTCTTTGGTCAGCCTACAACCTATAACAAAGAGGACGGGAAATGAAGCTATGTAAAGCATATTCTAAACCTCATTATTATCTCTTTCTAGTTTATTATATTTTCATCAGCACCCATTACTTTGAATGTTAGATAAGCTCAATTTACTAGTATTTTTTAAATCTCTATTTTATTTTGCCAGTTAATAGATTTTCACTTAACCTGCAGGCATTTTTGCAATCTGTATTTCTAAAAACTCATTATTCTCTGATATGTATTTGCTCTTGCTTTTCCAAACAAGTAGTTTTATAAGTTTAACGGAAATAAAAACAAAAAGTAAACACTTCCAATTCTGCCTCTTGGGAGAATTATGTCTAGCTAATGAGAATGCCTCTTGATGGTCACTCTTTTCTTCATCACATAACCAAGTTGAGAACAAATAAATAGGTCAACAGCAGAAAAGTCAGTTGAGTTTCCTTTTCCTATTCCCTAATGAAGCTCAAAACACACAAGGTGAATTTCCTCTCCAGAATCTTAAATAGCTCATATGCAAAATTGCTCTTACCTGAAGAAACACTCTCTTTGGCTTTGGATTAGCAGGACTGGAACTATATGGGAAAAAGGTTCCACTGCAAACAAGGAGGAATGTAATTGTACAGACCACAGCTAGCATTAGCATCGTTTTTTTTGTGCTTCTGGCAAGGTAAATAAAGTTCATCTAAAACACAAAAATAGAAAAGTTACAAATTCATATCATTGGCATGTTTTTAACTGACTGTATTTTGTAAAAAGACAATAGACATGAAGAAAATGTGTCAATATGTAATAACTCCAATATCCAGTTAACAAAGTACTGATCCTAGGGGATTTCCAGCACAATTCAGAGCCTAGAAAATGGCAGATGCCTCCAACTAGCCAGGATGGTGCCTTTTGACATACAACCAGAACACAAAAATGTAGCTCCTTACAAAATTTCAAATATCCTGACATGTCATAAGTTTTCTCCTCTACTGGGAGGTTGGTAAATTTAGGAGTAGAGAATCTTTTAGTTCAAGAACAACCTTCTTCGTCATAATGCCATGGTTCCTGCCATTCTCAAACCAGCTACCACCAAAGGTGTCCCTAAAACTTAAACTATTGCTTCCACAAGCAAGTTCCCTCTTCTACAAATCATCTCTCCCACCCATCATCTGGAAGAGGTCTGCAATATGATAAATGGAATAGTAGTCACAGACAAAGGAGAAGGAAGAAGGGGATGGCTATAAAGTGACACTGTGTTTAGAGTCTGTGGCTAAATCACTTTCACAATTCTACTATCTTAAAACAATGCATCCTATGTCACTGTATGTTCTTAAGTGGGTGCAAAAATAAAATAAAGAGGAGCATAAGGATTCTGAAATGTGCAGTGTGTGTGCTGACCCGAGCTGTTTCTGGAGTCTCCTTCTGATACCACTCCCATCAGCAGTCCCATTTCTGCTCTTATCCAATCAATACAAGCATTGTGGTCTAGCAACGAGTAACCCAGGAAACCTGTTAACTGATCACTTGACAAGTATTTAATTACTTTCTAGAAAATATATTTAATAAATCCCCAAGGACTGAAAGAACTGGTCTCTGAAGTAAGCATTGTGGTTCAATCCTCCATTACCCAAGGAGAATAGTCTCACTTTATTAATAAGCCACTATCTTTAATAGTGCTACACATAAATAATAAGATAATGTTATCCCATGGCATCAAAGAGAGCAGTGGAGCTATTTAACATAGTGAAATTAAATGGGGTTTTTAAAGTATTACAAGAGGCATTCTTCTCTCCAAAAGCTTTCTTAATAAAATATAATTTAGAAATAATACATTTTAATCTTCTTCTGGTTTCCAAATTTTCCATGCTTTGGAAACATTCTCAATTTCCACAGAAAAAGTTTCCAGGTTTCATTTTGTATCCTTCCAACGTAATCAATTGGAGAGAATTCAAATGTCCCATATTTGGGTCACCTTTTATAGGTACCAACTGGTTCCATTAATTTGGTGTAAATAAATGCACTGAAAGGGTTCATTTCATAGCTGATATCAGATCAATTTCATCTACAGATGTCAAAACTCCACTATCTCCTTTAATCCTATCTATTAACAGCAACCTATCTATTAACAAATACAGAGAATTTGAGGATTAATGATAAAACCAAAAGAAGTAAACAACAGAGGCAACAATGTTTTAAAACTTTCCATCCATTCCTGCAAATACCAGTAAGAAATAAATCATTATCTTGAAGGATAAATGGTTGGAATGTTTGAGCTTTTTCTAGGACTCAGTCAACCTCAAATAATAATGTGCATACAAATTACTCTATAGTACTGTATGTGCAAAGCCATGCATGCAGCCATTTTCTGGATACGGAAGGGACTTCATGGATGATGCTGACCATGCTGCAGTATTCCACTTACCTCTTTAGATCTTCAGAACCCAACATGCACAAGACATACCCTTTACCTGGCAATATGAAAAGCTATCATCTCCAAGAAGAAATGAGCTAAATAAAGTCATAATTCCTTTTTCTATTTGGTCCCTCAACCTCAAATCTCAAGGTATACCAGAAGAGCCACAAAACAGAGCCTGCCTTCTCTAGAAACTTGGCCTGAGTCCTGGAAGTATGTCACGGTTAATCCTAGAATTCTGAATCTATCTTTGTGTGCGTGTGGTACTGGGAATTGAACCCAGGGGCATTCTACCTCTGAGCTACACTCCCAGCCCCATTTTATTTTTTATTTTGAAACTGTGTCTCATTAAGTTGCAGAAGGCCTTACTAAGTTGCTGAAGCTGACTGTGAACCTGTGATCCTCCTGTCCTTGACCTCCCAAGTACCAGGATTACAGGGGTATACCACTACACCTGGCTCTACATCTATCTTAAATGCTGCATCCTATGTCATTTAAGGTTCTTAAATGAGTAAAAAACAAAAAGGATCAGAAGGATCTGAAATGTCTAGTGTGTACCCTGGCTGGAGTAAAAGTAAAGAACTCTGCTGAGGGATCCAATCTTAAAACTCAGCATCATCCCTCCCTACCAGAGATGCAGGGACAGCAAAGGCAAAGCTCTCCCTGCTGGGGCAGGACACTGATACAGCAAAATGAAGACTGACAAGGCCTGTGATACTCTTCATTACTTGGTAAGTGAAAGCACATTTGAGTATTATAATTATGTACTACCCAAGGAAACAGACTCAATTAATGAATTTTGACATAGTAGCTGTGTGATAGAAGGATGGTAATGATAAAAGCCTCTTCAGAATTAGTCTCCCTTGCCAGGCATGGTGGCACATGCTTATAACCCCAGTACTTGGGAGGCTGAGACAGGAGAATTAGAGGTTCAAAGCCAGCCTCAGCAACTTAGCGAGGCCCTCTGCAAGACCTTGTTTCAAAATAAGAAATAAAATTGGGTTAGAGATACAACATGGAGGTAGAATGTCTCTGAGTTCTATCCCCAGTACCAAGAAAAAAAAAAGAGAATGTCTTCCTTCACTAAATTTAATAGTACTAATAAAACTACTACGTATTTATTAACATTGGCTTCTAAGTAGTATGTTTAAAACATACTATGAGGAACCATTCTAAAAATCCACTGCCAAGCAATCTCTGACAATTTTCACTTGGTTTCCATTTTACAAATTCACAGGTAGTTTGAAAGGCTATTTGAAAAGTGGTATAATCAGAAGATGTGAGAGGATGGGGAAGCAAGTATTCTTAAACATTAAAAACACAGCAAAAATAACTTTTAAAAATTCTATACTTTCTTACCATACTGAGCCCACAAGATACATAGCCATTCATCATTTCTTTTGCTTAATACTTTCTCAATAAAGTATAAGAAACATTATTTCATAGAATCTGGTACAGCTAAACTCATCACATACTCATATAAAAAATAAAGAAGAAAAAAAAGAATTTTTTTTCCTTACAAAATAGGAAGAGAGAATCATCGTACAACCAGCTAAAATGGATGCCAGTACAACATCAGGTGGGATTTCGGTACCACTTCTCCCAAGAATAGGAGTAAACATCTCAAATACTGCCCAAATGAGGTACAATGCATAAAGATAAGGAATAAACATCCCCAAAAGGTAAAGGGCAATAAATTTTCCTTGAGCACCTAGGGGAAAAAGAGAAAGAAAAACACATCTATTAAACTCTACAATAAGATGCACATTTTTATAGTATTGGTATATCTTGGCACCTAACAGAAATAAGGTTAGCTGTGAATCTTGCCCTATAGGTACATGTTATCTAGTAAGATAAGACACTTTCACTCAGGGAAGATAAAATTCAAATAATTAAAATACACAAGTACTATATTAGTATGTGTGCTCATAAACATGAAATGGGTGAGGTATAAAGTATACAAATATGTGGGTCTTTATTTTCAGAACTGGAGATTGAACCCAGAGGCATTCTACCTCTGAGCTACACCCCCAGCCCTATTTTTTAATCTTTATTTTGAAACAAGGTCTCACTAAGTTGTGGAGAGTCTCACTAAGTAGCTGAGGCTGGCCAAGAACCTGCAATCCTCCTATCTCAGCCTCCCAAATACTGGGGTTACAAGCTTGAGCCTCCACGCCCAGCTAGGTATGAAATTTTTAAGAAACAAAGTAACAATCTGGAAGCCAGGTGTGGTGACGAATGCTTGTAATCCAAGCATTTGGGAGGCTGAGACTGGAGGATCCGGGTTCGCAGTCAGCCTTAGCTGCTTAGTGAGGCCCTCCTCAACTTAGTGAGACCCTGTTTCAAATTAAAGAATAAAAAAATAGGGCTGGGGCTGTAGCTCGGAGGTAGAATGCCCCTGGGTTCCATCCCCAGTACCAGAAAAAAAAAAAAAAAAAAAAGTAATAATTTGGAAAGCCTATTCAATAAGATGAAAAAAAGGAGAAAGAAAAAGGAAACAGTCCCTGGAAGCCTTATATATTTTAAGATATTTTTCCATTTGTATCAAAACCAAAAATGTCCTACCATGCTGCTTAAAGTCCTTGTGCATGCAAAGCTTTGTGAGCAATGGAAACACTACCCAGATAGCACTAATGAATGCTGAGCAAAGTCCTTGGTAAGTGAGAGTGAGGAGAAAACTGCAATGCACAAACAGGGAGATGTCAAAAAACATTTCTCCAAGATACTGGTCACTGGCATTCTGAAAGAAAGAAAAACATGTGGTCTCATTTACAGGTCATTCATAGAGATCTTTTATTGCAATAAAATTTCCATTGCTCAGGAAAGCTACATTCTATTTTAAGCAGGGTCTACTCTGTAAACTGACAAAGTAAATGCTGACGAAGCTATAAATACACAGACAAAGTAATAAATTTCAAATTGCTAAAAGGAAAGGGCAATTTAACAAGATAGAGTAAAAGTGATACCATTACTAGTATCTATGCTTTTCTTCCACAGGGGGAAAAAAAAAATGGAAATGTTCCAAAATAAAAGAAATCACTTACAAACATCCATTTCTATATGCTTTTCCTGTTTATGTAACCTCTAAAGACCATTTCCAGCCAACTAGAGAAATGGCCCATGAAGGAACATTATCAGCTAGTATAGCACCACCAAGGGCATACCTGAAAAGCTGCATGACCTTGAAGCAGAGGCCATGTTGGGTTTGGCTTGATTTTCCTGAGTTTCTCTATCTCCAATTAGTCACCTTTACTCCCTTCTTGTATTTCTGGTGCTTGCCTATTATAAAATTTGAGCTATAATTTTTGAGACTTGAAGTCCAAGGGCTCCTGTGCAGCACCTTGCACTCTTCAGAAGAAAGTTGCCTTATGAACTTAATCCATTTTAAAAGTGAGTGCAAGGGAGATCCTATTAAATAAGCATGAAAGTTATAATTACAGTGCATAAACCAAAATGGAAATAGGTGCTTCTCAATTTCTCTTTCCTCAGCTTTCTCATTTCTGTTTATCCCAGAGCATGTTTGTTTTAAGGGATCCCACTTAAAAAGCTCAAGATTTCCTGTCATGCATATGTTTTCACAAGTTAAAGTTCATTTGACAAACTCCCACTTGCATAAGAAAGACAGGCTACAGTCATTAAATATTTAGATGTTTAACAGTGTTGATCAAGAGGCTGTCTTTAAAAATGAAAGTTATTCTTAGAATTCAGTTTGAAGCCAAATGCCACTCAAATTATTTAAAATCAAAGAGCTCAGCAATGAAAACTGAAAATGTTTTACAATAGTGCTTAAACTATACCAAGAATAAAACAAATGTCTCTCAAATTTGCATCCTTACCTGCATTTATCCCCCAGTTCTGCCTTATTCTAATCCACCCTATACACTTGTTACCAGAGTGTTCTCACTAAATCACAAAATCGCTCTTCTCTATCCTGCTAAGAAAATTTTAATGATGGCCCCATTGATTTTCAGGGGATCATGCACCAATTTCACCCTGACCTACTTTCAGTTACTATGCTGTCACCTTGCCTTCACCACACTGGACTGTGTAGTGACTATAACACAAACTCAACAATCTCTATCTGATAAGCTTCTACTCATTCAAATGTCACCAATTCCTTCATGAAGGCTTCCTGACTTCCACTGGCAAAATTTCTCTCTTGTCCCTGTATTCCTATAGCACTGTGTATATTTCATTTTATCCCACAATGTCCTGCGATCATAATCCCTACCTCTTCCCAAATGAAACTGTGAGTTCCTCAAAGATATCACATTCTCATGAATCTCTGAATCACCAGGCCTCATCATGATACCATGCCCAGAGTGCTTAAAAAATATTTGTGAATACTGAAATAATGAATAATGAAAAACACATTACCCTTTTCATCGTTTTTAGCCCAAAGTTTTTATCTCAAAGTGGAATTTTACTAAGCATTACTATCTCACCCTTCCCCAATCAACAATATTCAACCACACTCTGATTATATTCACCTGCACTAGGAATAAGCATGTGAAACTGAGTTCCATGGTTTATGCTTTTGGAGACAAGCCACTAAGATAAAAGTACGAACTCAATTGTAAGCAACCTTTCTTCAATAGACCTGCTAACATGGAAGGGTACCTCAGATCATCTCACAACATTTACTGAAACTGAGGCCAAGGTTCAGATATCAAAGCATCCTGATGGAAGGATACTGGATTATAGTTCTTGATGTCTCCATTCTAATCCATCAGGAAAAATCGGGGGGGGGGGGGAGCAGGTATCTACTAGATGTCTTGAAAACAAGAGAGCTAGAAAATATTTTTCCCTTTAATTCACTTAGAAAATCAGGAACTATGACTCTCATTGTACTTCATTTTTAGTCACATTATTTCATAATCCTAATTTCTAAATTCATTCTTACTAAATTTACACAGTCAAACCATAACAATATGGCAATATTCTCTAAAACTCAGTATACAAAAATTGGTATAAATCATTTTAGAATCCTATCCTTCCCATGGTTTTCCTTAGGGATGTGTCTTTAGCCACATAACATACATGCATGTAGTTAAGATTGACATTAACAACATACAGGCTAAAAAAAAAAGTGAAGGAAAAAGTGAAAACTTTCAGTGCAACATTCTTTTACGCAACAAGTACTTGCTTTGTGTTAATACTGGGTGTCAAACACTACTTGAGCACTAGGAATATAGCCATGAATAAAGCAATCCCTGCTCTCATGAAGTGTACATTACAGTGAAGAATATCAATATTCTAATAACATTAGTAACTGGGTGAGCCCAGAGTAGGCTGGTAGATACAACAGCACACATTACAAAAACTGCAGCAGAGGCGGTGGGCTGTGCTAACAAGCCTTGTTGTCACCACCATCCTACACACTATTTCTTTTTTTTTTTTTTTTTTTTAATTTTTTATTGTAGTAATTCGTGCAATATAGCATACAACTTTGTTAAGTACGAGTTGTTAACAACATATTTGCACACAATTCTCATTTGACCCCTTCCCCAATTCCCACCCCAATCCCCTCCCCCTCCCTCCCCCTCAGGTTCACTTCGGTGAGTGACCTTGATATGATTGTGTAAGTACATCATGCTACACACTATTTCTAACACAGCTTTCAAACCTTATTTGAATTCTGCAACACAATTCTCAGAATAAGAAACCTTCCAACAAATTAACCCATTATGGGAGCATTGTCTATAACCATACAGAACAATTTCTAATAACTCAGGCAACCAAATACAATGGGTCCCATTTGAGTTTGTCTTCAATCCTTGAAAGCAGCAAAAAGAAATCAGTAAATTGCCTAACACTTACCACATAATAAAATCTCTTTGCAAGGGTATGTATGAATATTATTTTGGCTACAGCTGCAGTTCCATACAGACAAACGGAGACATAGAAGTGGTTATACCATGAGAGAGACTGTCCAATAAGAGAGATGAACACTGCTATAATGAGAACTGTAACAAGGCTAGTGAACCAGCTAATGAGAGTGATGCCAAGTCCACACAAGAAGTCTTTCGTGTAGTTAACAGCTAATGAAGAGAAAACAAAAAGTTAAGGTCACTATCTTCATCAAATAAATCACATAACCAGTTAGCAGAGCTAAAGGGGCAAATGTTAAAAAATTCACTACTGTAACTAAAAATTACTGACTATCATAGTGTTGAGGACTGTTAAATAGTGGAATAAGAAAAGGATCAAGGAATGATATTCAAGGAACATTTTCAAGATCTGTCAATAAATAACATTTAGGAACAGTTCAAGTACCTTAAGGGAATTGAGTAGTTTTAATCTTCATCACCTTTGGGATGTTTTGTGTATCAAATTATTACCAAGAATGGAAAGCAAATTCCATACAAAATTTCCATATAAAATTTTGCTAAAAGAAGCTAACATAGAAGATAAGGATATGGTAAAAATAACTGGTGATAAAGAATTATTTAAATTGCTGCCAAATATTTCATTTTGCAATAGCATGTAACAACTTAAGACTCTGAAAGATTTCAAGCAGAAATATTTCAATCAGAAGGGACCAATTTAATCAAAGCAATTCATACTTCAGAACAGTGTGCTACT
>PVLC010008030.1:0-35602 GCA_004027655.1 Graphiurus murinus
ACCTACAATGCATTCATTTGTTTTCACTGAGCACATAGTCATCCAAATTAAAAGATATTTCCTGGCTTTCTCTGTAGCCATGAGACAAACTTCTGTCCAATGGTGTGAGTAGTTCTTCTCCTCCCTTTCTCCACCCTACTGCTTTGAAGGTGGTCATGCTACTCAACCGCACTGGACTGTGCAGATGGAAGATGCACTTTAAGCACTGTGGAGCAAGTCACCTAACACCTAAAACTGGACACTTAAAATCTTCTGAGGCAAAGCTGCTGATCATTGTTAGTGTAGGCTTTCTGTTACACACAACCCAAAGAAATCATAATACTGAGGCTAAAATGTTCAACTCATAAGAAATCAATGATAAAAGCTGGGTGCAGTGACACATGCCTGTAATTCCAGCCATTTGGAGGCTGAGGCAGGATGACCAGAAGTTTGAGAACAGCCTGGGCAACTTATTGAGACCCTGTCTCAAAATTAAAAAAGGCTGCATATGTAGCTCAGTAGTAAAGCATCCCTGTGTTCAATCCTCCGTATCAGGGGGGCTGGGGGAACATAGAAATCAGTGTTTTCAATACTAAAATGTATTCTCCAAGACACTAAATGAGGCCTGAGTAAGTAATTTATTCTCTGTTAAAAAGCGGGGGAAAGGCTCAAACTACATTAGGAAGTGCTTTGCTTTAGAAATTATCTGTGGGCATCTAAAACTGCTGCCCTCAGTATACTTAAATGCATTGGCCTGGCTGTTTTCAAAAAGGCACACTTTTATTAAAGTTTAACAAAATATACTATTACTTAAGCTGTCTCAGGATATGTGGAGCCAGTGGTTCAGTGCTCTGTTTTAGAAGCAGCCTACATGACCTCTGCCAGCACTGTTCTGATGTCAATGATGCAAAAGAGAATGGGCTGGTGGTGCACACCTGTGATCCTAGTACTTGGGAGGCTGAGACAGGAGGATCACAGGTTCAAAGCCAAGTCTCAGCAACTTAACAAGGAAGGCTTTTAGCAACGTAGTGAGGTCCTGTTTAAAAACTTTAAAAAAGGTGCTGAGGGTGCAGCTCAGAGATAGGTCCCTGAGTTCAATCTCTAGTACATCCTTACCCTGGCCAAAAAAAAAAAAAAAAAAAAAAAAAAAAATCCTTTGCTCAACATTTCTAATATCTCTCCAGCTCAAAGAAATCCAAGCTCAGCATGGTCTAGGAAGCCCTGGCCCACTGCCACCCAGAATTCAGCTTCCACTGAGCTTTCTCTAACTCATGTTGCTCAGGTCTCAATTATAACCTTGCTGCTTCTCAGAGGAGCCAACCACGATCCCCTTCAGATTTCTGCTTTCCTTTGCCTGTATATGAAAGGTAGGGAAGTGACTCTGTATCTTACTACCTTGCTTTCTACCACTTCATTCGGGGGTCTGTTCAAAGGACCCATCTTCAGAGTTCTTCCCTTGATACCCGATCCAAACCACAATTCTCTGCTCACATCACTAACCCTGCACTATGTTTTTTTTAGAGCTTCATTTATCGTAAAATATTTATACACTGCCTGATTTCACAACAAACTCCATGAAAGCAAAAGTCTTGTTTCTTGGCTCCCACACCCAGAACCACTGGCATATGGAAAGCATTGTTGAGTGAACAAACAGAAGTTTCATCTACTTTCATCTTAAACTTTTCCTTGGCCAGCCTGTATGACCTCTGATGATTGTCCTTTACTTTTTTTTTTTTTGGTTCATAGCCAATCTTCTTACCTCTACATTTCCACATGTCCTCAAATCCACATAATCTGGCTTCTGCCCCGCCTATCCTACAGTGTAAGTTCCTAACTGCTGGATGCAAATGGACAGTTTTGAGTATTTCCCTTGTGCTGATCATTCTCAACTTCTTTAATTATGTCCTTAAAATCTCTTCTCTGGTTCTCCTCTTCCAGTTCTGATTGTTCTTTCCTGGTCTCCAGTAGTCCTTTAAAATCCTTTGATGGAGATGTTCTCTGGGAATCATTTTTGTTTGGCCTTCTCTTATTCTGGCAGTTGTTCCTTTAACAATCTCAACCACTGTGGTAGGTGTTCTTCTGCATAGTCTTTTTCATACTTCAAATTTCTCTAGATTTCTAATAAATGTGTAACTAAAAATACCTTGTAGCTTCCACATCAGGTCAAGGGACGTGGAAAGTCCACTTGCCTTCTGTATCCCCTGCAAGACAGTAAAATAATGTTGGTGAGTGAAAGGGTCTCTTCTTTATAAAGGGCAACTGATAAAAGAATTTTGTTCTGCCAAGTACTTTGGACCTACATTTTTCCTGTCTGCAGTGAAGATCAACCTTGCCCTAGGGAGAAAAACCTATCTTCTTCCCTTTGGTCAGCCTGGGAATCAGCGGAATCTGGTAGAGTGCTCTAATCTGGAATGATAACATAAAACCTGCAATGAAATCTCTGTAGTTGTCCACCTGCTGATAGAAACTGACCAGTGAGAACAAGGTTGCTTTGTGCTGAAGGGATAAGGGAGTGATCTTTCCCATCATTTTGACTACCAAGCCCTTGATATAAATTCCTCTTTTTGCTGGGTGTGGTGGCACACACTTGTAATCCCAGTACCTCAGAGGAGTCAAGACAGGAGGAATCCAGGTTGGCAGCCAGCCTCAGCAACTTAATGAGGCCTTTGGCAACTTAGGGAGATCCTGTTTCAAAATAAAATCAAATCAGGGAAAGTATGGTTGTAGCTTGGAGGCAGAACGCCTCTGGGTTCCATCCCCAGTACCACACATGCATACACAAAAAATTCTCTTTTTAAAGTATGTGCTATGCAACCCAATTCAGGTTCCCTAGCCAAACTCTCACCCCCAGATTTCCTCAAGTAAATTTTCTAAAAGTGAAAAATTAATTTATAAAATGATTTGGGACAAGTATGAGTGCCCACTTGCTGCCAATAATCTTATCACTCTCTGCAGCCACAGCCAACTTGTTAACTGCATAGTAATGTGGACATGCATGAGTTTATAACTTGATGTACTTATGTGCTCAACGGATGATATATTTGTTCATCGTATTTCTACTAATTATACTATTATAACATGTTTGCATTTTTCCTTGTCAATGATGTCAAAGTATCATATAGTAGGAAGAGGTAGGAAATATGCTTCACAGGAGAGCCTACCTGGGAATAGAGTGGCCATTAGCCTAAGATCACAGCAGGACACAATCCCCATTTCAGTTCTGAATTAATGATGGGGTCACAGAGAGAACAGTAAACCACAAAACCAAGTATCTGACTCCTCCCTCTGCTAGCTTATCAATGTGGCCAAGTTTCTTTTTCTGGTTCCTGATTTGTATCTGCAAAGCCAGTAGAATATGGTTAATTCCCATCCAACAGAGCCCAAAAGTAGTTTGAAACATGCTATCAAAGTAAGGTAACAAGAAAGAAAGAAATCATAGACCTTCAATATAATATCTGCTCAAACAATAGAAGATACAAATCAAAATCTGTGCTGTTAAGGAAGTCAACTTATAAAAGTACAATTTGCCAGTTTATATGGAAATGTTTAATAACAGTAAAACTTAAAAACCAGTAAAATTAACAAAGTATACTGGCTAAGATCTGTATCTTTTTCCAACCATAGTAAATATTTTGTAGGCATTATCAATGTAAGCTTTTAATTCCTCTATCATGTATTCTGAAACTACACACTATTCAATATGCAACAGATACAAAGGTTTTCTTTGGCAGACATAATTACACGCACCAAAATGTCAAACTCAAAAGAATTTTCTCCCTTAAACTTACCTGACTGAAGGCATCTGATCAGAAGGCAAAAAATGAACAATTTTAATAAGTAGTTTGGGTATCAGAGTCTAATGGGGGGTTACAAAAATTGCAAAGATAAACCTTTTTAGAAACTGAAATAAAATAAATTTTATATTTTATTAAATCAGCAAATATAATCACCTGGTACACTTTTATTAGGAAGGAAAAAAAAAAAAGATGATACTTATAATAAAAATAAAAGGAAAAAAGAAAATGCACCTCAGACCAGAATAACATAACAAAAGTTTTGTGGAAGCTGCATTTTTTATTTGAAAATCCACCCATTTTGCTAACATACATTTTAATATTGTAAACAAAAATAGAATCTGCAGAGACAATGCAACAAGTATGCTTAAACTCATGTACAGAATTGCTTTCCTACAATGAACTGTCCTTCTTAAGGCCCCTCTCAACCCAAGCATTAAGATGTATTTACACAAAGCACCGATCAACAGTGCAATTTAATTTTTCGTTAACTAAACTCTTGGCTAGACATTAACTTTAAAGATACTATTTCCCCTTATTTAAAAGGTACATGATCATAACATGGCATAAGTCAAATAAAAAGTCCAAGGATTGGTCCCCTCCCCTCCCCCAAATAACACCTCCTAGAGTTTTACTGAAAAGAAGGAAAGTCTTGAAGTGAAAGCAATTCCTCACATTCATTTTGGAAAGGCCCTAATGTCAAATGGAAAATAATGACATGCCAAGCACAAAGCAGTAAAGATCCTTCCCAATGCACTAATGCTGAATTTAAAATGTAGTGCTTTTCCTAGTCAGTGAACTGTTCCCTTGCAAAATCCTAGGCACAGAATTGACTATAAGGATTAATGCATTTGTAATGCTTCCCTAAATCCCATAGAGACTGAGAATTCTTAAGATTCAGACCTATGGACTTGCCTTAACATATTTAGTGCTCTGTATGTCAGCTGAAAAGCATTCTGAATCAGATTCATTCTTGTGGATTTAAAAAAAAAAAAAAAAATCAAATCAAACATACTGTGTACATCCATACTCATTTTCATAAGGAAGTTTGATACAATATTAATGTTATGTAAAACTGATAATCATAAATAAATACAATACTTAAGGAATGTCTACTGCAAACTGAATATAAATTTTTTAAAAAGAAAAATTAATTTCAGTTACGGTTTCTGTATCTCTGAGGACTGGAAAAAAGAAAGATAATGCATAAGTAAGAATTATGATTTTGATCCCCCAACAAGTCCTGTTGTATTACAGTAAAGGACACAGCTCTTCTTTCCAGGCAGCTTTTCCAAATATAAATTTCACACTTTCCAAAGAAGGGCTTTTCTCGGTAGGTTACGGATTATGGGTATTAATAAGAGTTGAAAGAACTGAAGTATTAGTCACCAAAAAGACAGATCTTAGTCTTAAATCATGGCAATTCTTGGCTTTATAAACTGTATTGATACGTTCTCCTATAAACAAGTCCCAATTTCCTTCATGGGCCTTCACTGGGTTACTGTAGCATTCTAATGGAAGAGGAGTTTAAGAGACAGCAGTTTGGATTTTGCTGGAAGTAAGGATTTGCCACTTGAGCACTTGTCTTTTTGGAATAATTCCATTTTCTTTCATCTAGTTACATAAACTGTATCTGGAAAAAAAAAAGAAGTATAAATTAAACTCACTGCATTGTGGGATGTCTTCTCAGAAATAAAAATGTTTTGTGCCATTTACCATTCAACTGGCTCAGAAGAGTTTACAAAATGCTTATCACAAACTGATTACAAAACCAAGTCATTATTAACTTATGTGCCAGAACTCAATATGTGAAGCATAATTATAGGGACTTCCAAATACTTTTCTAATTACTAAAAACCAAGGGGTATCTTGTGGGGGTGGAGGGGAGAAGACCAATGAACTATTTTTCTATGACAAGTTCAAACATCTGTTGATAAGCATAAATACTCCATGTAAAATATCATCCAGGAAGACAAAATTTGAAATATTTTCAAATGATATAAATGAGCAATAATAAAAGACTTATGCAGACTAAATCATATCTACTAATATAAGTCAAAATCTGAAAGATCAACAGGGAATGCTTTTCAAAAGGGAGTCACTTTTCCCTCAAAGATGAATTCACTCACAATTTCTCTTAAACTGCCTATCCAAAGATATTACTAAGGTAGATGTGCTAATAAACTTGCCAACTAAGAAGAGTGCAAACTCCCAAAGATCCAGGAGGTAAACATAAACTGGGGGCCAGAGCACCAAGAAGAATAAATTATACTGTCTTCCAGCAAACAAAGGCAGTGTGGATCATATGCAGAATTCTTCTAATTGAAAGGGCTAAAGTATTCATTTGCCCTTAATTTAAAAAAAAAAAAAGCTATTTAAAAAAAAAAAAAACTGCTTTTTAAATGAAAAGGCACACATAAAACACAACTCTCTAAGGAAATTATTGAGATGAATTCTTCATAATACTGACCATTGCACTAAGACTACTGATGTTCCCAACCAAGCTCTAATGCAGTGTGTCAAATTACGGTGTTCTTATAATTCTTTTAAGGTTGACTAAAAACACCAATTTTTTAATGGTGGTATTTGATCTCATCCATCTGCTGGCAGCAGTGGAGGCTTCTATATGTAAGATGATCCTTTGATTTCACATCTTCTAATTATGTGAAAGATATTTCCAAAAGTTGTTTCTTTTTATGTCCTATTTTGACTCATTTTTATTCTTACTCTAAAGAAAAGAGGCGGCAGCAGAGGAGATGCAGAGGGAACCTAGAGTCCTTTTAAAGAAACAAAGGAAGAGTGAACTGTGCTAAATGTTTGGTAATTTCTTTTTAAGTATGTAAGCCCCCACTTCCCCCAACAAGCAGCAATACCTAAAGTGATTTATAAGAAATCCTCCAAAGAGAGCTCTGCAAAAGGGTCCTTTCCTGAAGCTCTGTGAGGACTGTGACTGGAGGGGCTGGATGCTGCCGACAGCTGGGGGAAAAGAAGACAGAGACAGGGAAAGAAAAAAAGATCTCAGAATGACAGAACATGAAAGCAGAAAATGTAATGAAAGAAGAAGTGGTTTTTATTTTGTCACCTTTAATACATATAAAGGCAGCCTCTGTAGAAAATGGAATTATTAAACAAAAGTTTTAGTCACATGTTAAATTAATGGGTTTCTAATGGCATGTGTTTTTCAGAAAATAAAATCATGCTTCTGAAACTCCAAAGGAATAGTCTTTTACCCAAAAAGGTTGATACAAGCTGACCTACGGTTAAGACCATTAGTGTGTGGGAGGGTGGGGGTGGAGGAGATGGGGTGCATCATTTTCTGTGTGTGTACATGCATGCATACTGTGTTTAAATTGAGGGAAGATGGCTTCCTATGTCCAGGCTTCCTAACCCCAGTCCAGACCCAACATATATAGATGTAACATTCTTTGCTTCCTTCTTTATAAGGGGTGGAAGTCCTACAGACAGTTCTCACACTTGGTTTTTACATGGAGGTGTGTCCTGCCTGTTTATGGGAACAAGTTTTAGTTGATGCATACACTGTGGGAGGTGAAAGGGATCTCAGAGCTCAACTAGTCTAAATGTCCACATACTATACTGAATAAGGAAAACACTGAAGATCACTGATCTTGCTTCCTATTTGAATCCATTTGTTTTATTCTTAGAATCTACTTCTTGCCTTTAACTATAAGGTGGGGAGACCATGAACTTAGTAACACATCATTAGTATTCTCCCAAAGAAAGTTTCAAAGAACCCAGATATTAGTTTTCATACATGTATCTTTCACCAAGTTGACTGACAAGTATTTTAAAGCCAAGACGAGCCATTTAATTTAAAACAAACGTTTAATTCGTTTTCTCCTTCTCTATAGGCTAGCAGAGAATGCAAGCACAGAGCTATAATGAAAAGAGCTGACTTTAGAGATATTCAATTGAACATTAAAGCTAAGTTCACCAAATGGAAGCAGTTTTAATTTCTATTTCCAACCTTTAAATCCTGTAAAGAATTTCATGCTGCAAAAATCTCTTTGCTGGTCTAAAGTGATCTCCTTTCTATTTATTTAAGAAAAGCACTATAAAGAATGAGTAGCCAGTGAGTTCCTGTATCATCAGCATAAGGAGCCTGTTGTTCTGGACACTGAGATCAATTCACAGGCTTAGAAATCACCGTAAATTATACTGGGGGTAGAATCATTTTCCTAATCCATTTCGTGTTTCAGAAATAAATGTTCAAAGTCAACGAGAAAGATGATGGATTCACAAATGGGAGACAGGGTAGTATGTATGGGCTTGAAATAGCATCCATGCAGGGACAGATTCAAGTATAACTTTATCGGAAAGATGCCCCTACCCACTTCCACCCAACATGGATGACTATTCAGAAACAGAATAATTTCAAGTAATCATCAGTCACTGAGCCGGAAGAGAAGATTCACACTTATCTCCACTATTGAGTTTCTGGGTTTCTCACTAAAGTACATTTTCTTTTGCTTCAAGTTAAAAACAACAACAAACCCTGCTCATTACAAAGAGATTACATCCAAAATCATAAGTCTTCTATGAGAACCTCACACTAAAATGTTTTAGCATGGTTTCTTGAGGGCAGCAGTCTGAAGACCCGAGAGCTCCACAAGAAAATGATCCTGAAGAATACAAAGGAGACACTATTATTATTCTCTTTGATAAGTGAATATGCTGCTAGAGAGAAGTCTAAGAAGCTTACAATGTACACACACACACACACACACACACACACTGTTCTTATATCTATAAATATTTAGCCAAATTAAAACATGATGGATGATACCAAATAGAAAACAAGACTCAATATATGTGCAGTAAGTTTGTCATCAATATCCATCTGAAGCAGTTGAAACCATAACCCAAACTGGTGTGGCTGCTGCACAGATTCAAGGACTCATCCAGCAGCCTAAACCATCTGGTCTCACCCTTCCCAGCACCAGTACCAAAGAATAGTCACACCATGCACTGGTGAGAAAGTAGCCAGCTCAGGGAGTAGAGACGGAAAGGAAATATACTGTCCATATAGCTGCTCAAGGGAAGCAGGAAGAAAAAAAGACCATGATGGTGCAATGGAATCCTAACGGCTAAGAAAAAGTCTGAAAGTCACCTGACCACAGCTGATCCTCCTTTACTTATCATTCTTTTAAGTAAGCTAAAATATAAGTTGCAAGGCTGCTAAAGAACATAAAAAGAGATTAAGTATTAGAGAATGAGAGGGGAAAAAAAAATCTATCAACATTCATTACAAAAATCACCATATTTTAAAAGTAAATGTAAGACAAGTCAATCAAAATAGATCATCCTAGTCGATTTGAAATTCTACTATAAATTATAATCGCCAGAAATCCATAACAAAACAAACAAACCAAAAAACTAAACAAATCTTTTGGGCAAAAGGCATTCATTTAAAATATTCTCTATCCTCAAATTCCCACAGACTAAAAATTTAGTATAGCTATCACTTAGTTCAAATCAAAGTGACCTGTATCACAACTAAAGATGTATCTTAAACAATGTGGTTAGTCTTACTGCTCCAATATAAATATACTTTAGTCTTCTTTTCTCATTTATATAAAAATGAAATAGAGAAGCTATAGCAGCATATAAATAAAAATACTAATATTTATAAGTAATGGTAGTAACTCAGTTGAAATTCCATCACTATAACCAACCTTTAAAATATATGTTGAAATTTAAAAAATACATATTCCAATATTAGCAAAACTCTTTGGTTTTTATCTTCAGAGCAAAGACTTTTCATTGTAGAATGTTTAATATAGTAAAGATAATACAGATATTGTAAATTAACTTTATGTCTAAGGAAACTTTAAAAAACAATTGTAGTAATAAGACTAAATCTCATAAATAAAAATGTTATATTTGTATGCTTCATTATACTCCCATTTAACACCAAAGGAAAAAAATTCAGGTTAGAACAAGAAATAGCAGCAGTCTCAGAAAGTTTGGCTAGTCCAATCAAAAGCTTATGAGAGAACAAAAAAGAATGGGGATTTAGGGGACATTTTCTAACATCATTGGCTCTATACTTGAAATTCTTAAGGAAGCAACTTTGCCACATGTTTACATTTAAATTCTTCAGTCATCCAAAAACCTGGGTAGCAAATAGCAATTCTGTGGAGACTCATTTTGTCTTCACTAAAGAAACAAAGGCAACATCTCAAGAGAGAAATGGGTTCAGTTCCTTTGCCTGGAATGACTAAACAAAGTTTTGTAAAAAGATGGAACTGAATTTCATCCTGGCTCTCTTTTAAAATGGGGTTTAGAATACCTAAAGCAAACACTTTTATCTCTTTTTTATGGCTGTTTTGAGAATTAAACAGTAAGAAGTACCCAATATACTGCCTGGCATAAACTAGTAATTCAAACATTAGTTCAATCTTCCTTTAGCATCTACCACCAAATGTTCATCTATACTCATAACAGACCCAGCTCAAAAGCTCCTCCACTGCGTTCTCAGCACAATGTCTCTCTTAAGGCTTTCACTATCCATCCGTTACTTGTACTTCCAAATTACACTCACCTGTAGGGTTCTCAAGTTCAGCCAAAACATTTTACTTGTTTCTTGCTCAGCAATTAGCAGCGACAGATATTACAAGCATTCTAAAATTAAATTCAAATGCTTTCCAGTGATGAGTCCCGTATAAAAATTACTTCCAAAATGGAATGTAAGAAGAAATCAGAGCTCCTTCTTAATTTTAAAATTTAACCATTTAAAAATTCCTATTTTTAGCAGGGCATGGTGGCGCATACCTATAATCCCAGTACTTAGGAGGCTGGGACAGGAGAATCAGAAGGTTGGAGGATAGGCTCAGCAAGAAGTGAGATTCTCATCAACCTAGTGAGAAAGAGGCTGTTTCAAAATAAAAATAAAATAGGGCTGGTAGGAGTGGGGGGAATTTGGAGGTAGGTTCAATCCCACATACACACAAAAAGAGGTAGGACCTTTATAAAATTGTTTAGGTCACGAGGTCTCCACCGTCAAGAACTGGTTGTTTCATTACTGGGTTTGCCCCTCTTGTGTACTGTCTCTTGGCCCTTCGGCCAAGATGCCTTCCCTGTTATGATGTAGCAAAAAGGCTGTCACCAGATGCTGGCACTTGGATATTGGACTTCTCAGTCATAATAAAAAGAGTCATAATAAAGGTTTCAAAATACTGAAATATGATTATTTATAATCAAGAAAATTCATAATGTATAGAAAGAAATATAAAGTATATTATAATAAATTACAAGTAGGGCGTGAGGACAGTTCAAGGAATAGGAAAATTTCCAAAATAGGGGAACTCTATTAAAATTTTCTTTAAAAAAAACAATCTTCTCTTATAATCAGCATTAAAAATTCAATAAACCGCCATATTCCTAAGTTAATTTCAAATATTTTCATTTGATCCTTATGGAAATCTATATACAAAGTAATATCACAACTTTACAGACAAAGAAACTGAGGCTCATGAAAGTTACCCAATTTGTCCTGAAAACACATGGTTAATAAGGACAATGGGACTCTGTTGAATTGTACACCCCCCCCCCAAAAAGAGACACACCAAAGTCCTAATCCTCAGTACCTATAACTGACCTAATTTGGAAATAAGGTCTTTGTAGATGTAATAAAATTAGGATGAAGTCATTAGGGTGGTCCCTAATCCAATGACTGGTGTCCCTATAAAAGGTCACGTGAAGGTGGAGATATACAAAATGCCATTCAGCAGAGGCAGGAATTAAAGAGCTGTAGCTGCAAATCATGGAAGGGCTGCAGCCACCAAAAGCTGCAAGAGACAAAGATAGATCCTCCTCTGAGAGTATATAGAGCATGGTCCTGCCAACAGCTTCATTTCAGACTGGCAGCCTCTAGAACTGAGAGCAAATGAATAAATTTCTGTTACTTTAAGCCGGTATGTTTGTGATACTTTGTTATGGCAGCCCTAGCAAATGACTACAGATCCTAACACAGATCTGCTGGCTCTGAGTCTTGTGCTTTTCTTTTTTTTTTTTTTAACCTCTCTAAAATCTGCTACTCCTTTTAATTTCACTTTAGCTAAAATTTAACTTACAAGAAAACATTCGAGAGCTTTCATTTGTTTGTATGCCTGCTTTTTAGTGTGGTGCTGGGGATCAAACTCAGGGACTCATGCTTGTTAGGCAAGTGCTCAATCACTGAGCTACAACCTGAGCCCCAAAATAAGTTTTCAAAATAGACTTCTCTAGTAAACATCAGAAGTCAATACCTTTCTATGCTATCTATATACACAGGACTGTATATGTTCACTGATGTTAATTTTGAAGATTTTGTAACTTCAGTCGCCTAAGATTTTAAGAACACTTTTATCCTCAGCAAAAATGTAATAAATAAGGCCTTATTATACATATTGTTTTATTAACAATAGAGGTCAACAGATGAGACTCCTAACACTGTAGGTATGACTGTTGCAGGTGCACATTGGGGGCTACAGAACCAGTTTTTTGTCTATAGCAGTAAATCCCAATTCCCAAATTGAGTCTTCACTCATGGTACTGGCTCTCATGGTATTAGACAAGGATGAATAAGCACAATACACTGCTAGAAAGGAAAAGGCCAACTTCACAGATATCCTAATGATAATAGAGGCACCACCAACATCCACAATAAACACATCAAGAAAGTTAAAACAATAACAATAAAACTAAGTCTAAAAGCAAAGAGCCATTAGTTCTTACATATAAGACAGTCATTTAAAAGGCCATTTTTGGGGGGCAAGACTTCAATTATTCCAATACCCAAAGCTAACAGTACTCCTATTTAGAAAAGTAAAAAACACCCACAATAAGCCATTGTTTCCTTTTAGAAATTTAACTGATGTCAGACTTACTTAAAATGAGCCAACGCAAACAAGAAAACAGTAGCCATTTTGCATCTTTAGCCATACCTTCCCTAAACAATACTGGCAGTCCTCCATACAAATGTTTAATACCAACCAAGAAACCAACAAAAACTTTTTAAATGCTTATCTTAAAAATTAAATATCCAAATTTAACATGCTATAGTTTTCATATTGCTTTTGGGAAAACAGCAGACAGATATGGGATCAATGAGTCTCTCATATAAGGCAGTGATAACATAACAAGCACAATAACATTCCCTACTCCTGAAGAGCTTCAACACTATTGAAAACTGTCATATACACATGCAGGAAGCTGGGCGTGGTGGCGCACACTTGCAATTCCAGCACTTGGAAGGCTGAGACAGGAGGATCGCAGGTTCATGGCCAGCCTCAGCAACTTGTGAGGTCCTCTACAACTTAGTGAGGTCCTGTTTACAAAATAAAGGATAAAAATAGGACTGGGGACATAGCTTGGAGGTAGAATGTCCCTGAGCTCCATTACTGGTACCACAAAAACAAACAAACATTCAAAAAAAAAAAAAGTGCTATTTCATATCACTGAAACTAAGTTAACTGTCTTTATGCTTAGTAATCTAATAGTTGCATAGTGGAAATATGGAATGAGTTTACAAACTACTGGTCAGCAATGAACATTCCAATTTATAGAAAACACCAGTAAAATTTATATAAAGCACCAAAAAAAGAAGGCATAAGAGTTCCCATTCTTCCCAGGTAAATAAACAGATACATTAGTAGCCTGTAACAACAGACACATTAGTAGCTTGTAACAAGCAAGAAAGCATAGAATAAAGAAAAAGCAAAAACTACAGAGACCTACCACTTTCCATATAGTCAAATATCTAAAAAAAAAAAAAAAAGCACTAATGTATGTACGTACAGCATTATTTTATTTATCTATTTAATGTGTTAATTTTTTTTTTTTTTTGAGACAGGGTCTCTAAATTGTCTAGGGTGACCTCAAACTTATGTTCTTCCTGTCTAAAGTCTCCTAAGTCACAGTGATTAATGGCATGTGCCGCTGTTCCCAGCAGGAACATATTTTTTTAAAAAATAGCTACAATGTTAGAAACAGAAGAACATAATATCCTTCTTTAAGCAATTAACAAACAGATGAAAATACACAGATATATAATGAGCCAACACATACACACTAAAATATACAGAATGGGGCTAATGGTAGATATGTGTTTAATATGCATGAAGCCCCAGGTTCAATTCTCAGAACCAAAAAAGGGAGTGGGAGGGCTTCTGGAAGAACAATGTATGTGTAAATGAAGGCAAAATTTAAAAACTATAGTATAGACTATTAAAGATATAACAAAGACAACTTCCTACAGAACAGAACGAATTAGGAGCTGACAGCCATCTGGAAAGTGTTAGTGGCTTTCTCACAGCACACAAAATAACCTCGACACAATGCAGATCACACAACACACCTTTTGGAATGTCTTACAAATGGCAATAAGATAAACAGATGTATAAGTGAGGGGGTGCTTTCAAAAGGATTAACTTGATTTAATAGTAGGTGGTCAGAGAGTAAGAGTACCAAATTATTCCCTAGGTGGATAGTGGCTCCCTAAAGAAATAACTCAAAGAGCAAGGAAGGATTTTTTTTTTTTTGCGGTACTGGGGATTGAACTCAGGGACATTCTACCTCCGAGCTATACTCCCAGCCATATTTTTTATTCTTTATTTTGAAACAGGGTCTCACTAAGTTGCAGAGTGCCTCACTAGGTAGCTGAGGCTGGCCACAAACCTGGATCCTACGGTCTCAGTCTCCCAAATGCTAGGATTACAAACGTGCGCCATCACACCCGGCTTAGAACTGGGATTTGATTAAAAGGTTCTATTTTGAGGGTATTTCATCTTTCATTTAAATTACCATCTACTTTACAATGCACAAAGAGGTAAGTCTCTGCCCTCAAAGACTTGCATCCAATTGAAAGGAAGAGAACAAAACAAAGAGCAATTAAAGGGTAATTCTGAAGGCTAGCCTCCCCAACTTAGTTAGACTTTGTTTCCAAATAAAAACAAAATCAGGCTGGTGGGGTAGCTCAGGGGTAGAATACCCTTGGGTTCAATACCTAGTACAAAAAAAAAAAAAAGGTAATCCACTTATAAAGTTAGTTTGGTTACAACTACCATTGAATAGGCAATGTCAATCCTATGAACTGGTTAAGAACCATTAAACATTAAAGCATGAGAAAAATTTCATCTACTTTAAAGATAAATAGCTTAATTTTAAAATTACTAAAATATTCAATCATGAAATCAAAGGTATCTTCATTTCTCAGGTGAGTCAGATAATAGTTTAGCTTATATTAACTATTAGCCAAGATATCAAACTAATTTTGAACACTGCCTTATTACAATGGTTTTAATTATATGAAAGAAGAGACTGAAGAGGAGCAGTGTAATTTACATGATGAAAAAGGTATGTTTTCATCAAGATTCAGTCAATAATATCCCCAAACTATTACATGTCAAGACACTAGGAAATGGTAACACAGAAGTAAACAGGGCACATAGAAGCCTGCCTCCACAGAGGTTACTATCAGGGAGTCTTTTGCTAGATTGTCTGTCTGTCAAGATAGTCATAAGACCAATAACAAGAAATAATGCAGGACAAAGAAAAAGAATTCTGAATCTTCTAAGAAATCAAACGGAAATTAGATGATCAAAAAATGGGCAAAGAGGAAATCCGCTTTAAGGCAGATGAAGAATATTTGGAAAAAACAAAGAGCAGAAGTACTATTGGATACTTACTGAAAACTAATGGTGGTATGGGGATTGAAGCAGTTCATTCAGCATTAGGAGATTTTCATGAGGTAGTTTTAGTATGAAGGGAAAGTTGAGGGGATGCCTTAAATGTTGAATTATATTTAGATTCACCTCTTTAGATTTTTGAGTATGGAGATAAGATGCCAGAAATTCTGCCTACAGAAGATTATACAAATATCCATATACAGGATTAAATCAGAGATGTAAAGAACATAGGAGACTATTGCAAAACCAGCACCAAGAGAGGTTCTGACCTGGGCGAAGCAAGAAGGGTGGATCTAATAACAGAAGAGGAATAATTAGTGGAACTTGTGAGAGTAAATACATGGAGAACAAACGGGGAAAGGAATTAAGAGTAACATTTAAAAATTTAGATTCTGACTTTCAAATGATGCAAAAGACTTCTATGAGGAGACCAAAGCTTCTCTGAACTACTTTACTACGGCCTTATTTTTTCTCCTTTTGTAGTTTTCAATTTCCTTTCTTCATATGGTTTTTCAATCAGTAACATTTAGAGTTAAGTACTCATTTTTCAACTGAAACATTAACCTAATGTTTTCATTTACTTTTCTTCTAGCATAAAGTAATTAGGAAAAGGCCTTCCAGTCAGTTTCTTTTCATGCACATGGAAATTCTGGCACTTTTTCGGTATTTCAGGAAAAAAGTTATGTGGGTTTTAGAAGGCCAAGTGTGGTGGCACATGTTTGTAATCCCAGTACTTGGGAGGCTGAGACAGGTTGATCATAGGTTCGTGGCCAGCCTCAGCTACTCAGTGAGACCCTCCACAAGTTAGTGAGACCCCGTTTCAAAAAAAAAATAGGGCTGGAGGTGTAGCTTGCAGGTAGAATGCTCGGTAACTAACTAACACACACACACACACACACACACACACACACACACACACACGGCAATAGGATATAAAACCTGGGTTAAGAGCAATGCCAGGGAACCATTAATTAATCAATTAATGGTGCTGGAGATTGAACCCAGAAGCATTCTACCTCTGAGATACAGTAAGCTAGCCCTAGTTTTTATTTTGAAACAGAGTCTAAGTTGCTAAGAGACCTCACCAAGTTGCTGAGGCAGGCCTCAAACTTGCACTCCTCCTCTCAGCCTCCCAAGTACTGGGATTACAGGTGTGCATCATCACGCCTAGCTAGCCAGCAGTTATTTTTTAAAGGTACATTTTTATTCCTTTTTTTAAACCATTTTTTTAAAGCAAATCTCATATACCATATTTTAAGGCTGAAGGTATTATCTAAAATTAAGAGGGTTTTTTTTTATTAGTACATTTTAAATACACAGAATAATGAGTTTCACTGTAGCATATTTATACATGCATATAGCATACTTTAAATATATGTGCTTCCCCATTATCCTCCTTCACTATCTGTCCCTCCCTCCTCCTTTATATCCTTTCTCTTCTCTAATACTTTCCCTGGTACTTTAACGTATTTTTTTTTTCTCTAGATTCCACATGGGGAAAAACATGCAATATTTGTCTTTTTCTGTGTGTGTGTGTGTGTGTGTGTGTGTGTGTGTGTGTGTGTGTGTTACTAGGGATTGAATCAGGGACATTCTGCCTCTGAGCTATACCCTCAGATCTATTTATTTTTTATTTTGAAACAGGGTCTCACTAAGTTGCAGAGGCTGGCCATGACTGTGTGATCTCCTATCTCAACCTCCCAAGTACTAGGGATTACAGGTGTGCTCCACCATGCCTGGCTAATACTTGTGTTTCTGAGTCTGGTTTTTTTCACTTAACATTATCTCCAGTTCCATCCATTTTTCCTGCAACATGATTTTGTTCTTCTTTAGGAATAATACTTCACAGAGGATGCTCTTGACAACTACAGTAGCTAACATCCAGACTGTATAAATTTGGTTTATAATCCAACAAAAAACCCCAAGTAATCTGCAGAGCGGTTTACTGCTAATAAAGATGACAGGGCCCTTCTAGTGGTCATAAGGGCTCCAGTCCCACAAGTAAAGGCAGTGTGGTTAAAATGAGCAATGGATGAGGAATCAGGGACACATGGAAATAAGTTGCATTTCATCATATGGTTAGTTGAAGAACCTTTCCAAGTCTCAGTCTCCTTCATCTATGAAACACGATGGCAACAGTAGACTTACCTACATTAAATATTGAGTATTAGGTAAAAGGCAGAATTGAAATTTAAATTAGTATTTATTCTGACATTAGCCTTCAAGACAAGATGTAGAATGGGTTCAGGGTTTAACTCTACATCAGAAAAAACTTCTGTAGCCAGGGTTCTTAGGAAGTCTATAGCTCTGGACTACAGTTTCTTTTTAAAAATGCACTTACTATATATATGTAGGTTCTTATCACATAGTCCTTTACAGCAGAAAAGCAAATTAATCTTTAAAAAATAATGTATTTGAAGCCGGGCGTGGGGGTACACGCTTATAATCCCAGTACTTGGGAGGCTGAGAATGGAGGATCGAAGGTTCTTGGCCAACCTCAGCTACTTAGTGAGGCCTTCTCCAGTCTAGTGAGACCCTGTTTCAAAATAAAGAATAAAAAATAGGACTGGGGGGTAGCTCGGAGGTAGAATGCCTCTGGGTTCAATCTCCAGTACCGCAAAAAAAAAAAAAGTATTTGAAGCTAAAGGAGAAAAAGTCATTGTAATATGAATGGGGGAAGGAGAGGCATGTGGGCAAACTTTATGTCTTAGAACTAAATTCAGTATCCATTCCCAGTCAACAGAGATGTTAATTTATTAAATGATTTCACATTTATAAAAGGCTAAAAAAGAAAAGAACCTATGTTTTATTAGTCTACAAAATACACAGAGAATAGATTTGAAATGGGTCAAAATCAATTAAGTTTAACAATTTGATATCTATTACCTATGTCTTGGCAAATGTAATGTGTATGTGCATAAAGGTGGAAAGGAACAAGTCTGTTACCAAAAGCTCAATCAAATGTTTTCAAATAAGCATCAGACACATACAGTCACTGATCCATTGGTAATTGAAACCATTTGAGAAGTGGAAAAGTGCTTTAATAATCATATATAATAAAACTTCTAACTATTAAATAGTATGAGCAGAACCACAGACACAGAAGGATAAGCCATCCTATCACTTCACAAGGTAAAAGCAAATAATAAAGGAACTTCCTATCTCTTCTCAGAATAGCAGGCACAAGCTTAAAAAAATTGAATTCCTTTAAGACTAACAATAATAAGATGAAAAACCAAGAGTGAATATAATATTAGAATGAATTTTCAGGAACTCAGAGAGCCCTAGAAACATTTGAAGAGGAAAGTTTCTCATTAAAAAAAAAAAAAAAAATTAGCTCAGCATGGTATTGCAAGCTATTCTGCCTCTTTTGGTTTGTTTTTCATAGACAATCCTTAGTGGCAGAAAATTATCTAATGAAAAACAAAAAACAACAACTACAACAAAAAGCATATAAGACTTTGTGAAGACTCACCAAGAGTTTTATAAACATCCCAATGGATGCTCTGTTGTAGCATCATTCAAGCCACCAGCCAAGGAACTGACGCTCTGAGTTAACAGTTTCGAGGGCTCACAAAGGACAGCACGCCAGAATCATGAAGAAAAAGCAGATTCCTTAACCTCAAAAAACCATCCTCTGGATCCACCAGCTATCAGTTATCAAGAATTTTCCATTTTTAATATCTGTAATCTACTTTTCCTCTTCCTCCAAATAACCAATAATCCTGAAAACTCTTATATGAAAAAGATACTAAGCAAGTAACACTCATAATAAAGGGGAAAATGCTAGTAACTTGTTCAAGTTGTATGAAAGAATTTTTTTAGTATTATATAACCCATCCAAATTAAGCAGACTGCAACAGTTACAGGTAGAATGTAATACCTGTGCTCCTGATACAGGGCCAAAGGGATTTGGTGGTCTCATGACAGGCTGGCTGTATATTAAGGTTGGTTGTGTCATTACAGGTACACTTCCCATTTGAGGAGGCTACAAAACAGAAGAATACCAAAAGTTAAGCAATATGGATTCACATCTTCCTTACTACACCTAAGTAAACAATAAGGATAAAGGGAATCAAAGGTATCAAAACCTTTGATTTGATTAAAAGGAGCAATTCCTCTGAATGCAAATAAGAGTAACAGCTGCATGTTTTAACAATACTTTTGGGGGGAGCTATAAAGTCTTCAGCATGCTCATTTTACAAAGGTGGTAAGGAAGCCTTTTTCTATTTGATGAGTTGCAAAATTTAAACTTTACTATGGTGCTACAGACAAAATTATTTAAAACTCAAAACTGCCACAATTTCTGGACTTGCCAGATTTAGAGAGAAAACTTTAGGTTCCATGTAATAATTGCCAAAAACATTCCAAAGTAAACCAATTGCCTTTGTATGTCAAATCAAGTTGGTTTTTTGTTGTTGTTTGGTGGCCTCTTAGACACACCAAGTCCTATTTTTTAATTTTGAAATGGTCTCAATAAGTAATGGAGGCCTTTACTAAGCTGCTTACGCTGGCTGTAAAACTTCCTGTCTCAGCCAGGATTATAGGCATGTATTATCATGCCTGGCCATCAAATAAGTTTTTACTTTGTTTTGTTTGTGGTGCTGGGGATTGAACCTAGGGGCATTCTATCTCCAAGCTACACCCCTAACTCTATTTCATTTTTTTATTTGGAATCAGTGCCTTGCTAAGTTGCTGAGGCTGGCTTTGAACCTGTGATCCTCCTGTCTCCACCTCCCAAGTACTAGGATTACAGGCATGTGCCACCATGCCCAGCTTTAAATCAAATTTTAATGCCATTATGCAAACAATCACAAGTGAAGACAGTAGTTTTGTTTTTGATGGTAGTGGGGATCTAGTACCCAGGGATGTCTACCATTGAGCCACATGCCTTACTCATTTATTATAGTACTGGAGATTAAACCAAGGAGCTTTGTGGTAGATAAGTGCTCTACCACTGAGTTAAATCTCTAATACATTTTATTTTATTTTATTTTGAGACAGAGTTGTGCTAAGTTGCCCATGCTAGATTTGAACTTAGGATCCTCCTGCCTCAGCCTCTTGAGTTGCTGGGATTATAGGTATGCACCACCATACCTGGATGATAGTTGACTTTTTAAAAGAAGTTTATTTTATAGAGTCCTTTCATTTTCTTTCAAATATTTTTAGGAAGAATCAAGAAGCTTAAATTATACACAAAGTTAATTTATTCTTGAGTAACTGAAAATAGACTCTCAACTATTTGGTTCTTTGAAAATAATGTATACATAGACTGACCACTGTTAGTACTTTGGTTAAAATGCAACACTCTAAAAATCTCATCTTTCCAAAAGTTCTATTTAACTGTATAAGTAGACAACTATTTATATCAAGAGTTTCACTTTAAGTTTATGGCTATGACCACCAATCCAAAAGCCATGAACCTTCTACATATATATAAAAAGAAACTACTTCCATATGCCTTATATAAAGTAGCATAGCAGGCACAGTAGCAATAGCAAGGGACATGATGTTGCCTTCTACTAGCATTAGTTTCTCAAATATATACCAGGGGTTGAAGCCACTACATATGGAGAGGGCTAGGAGAGTGAGGGCACTATAGAAGGTAGATTCTGGGGCATTTAAAGTTCAGAGACTGTTTTTACTCTATAACAATCACTGTCACAGGAAAATATCTCTGGCTTGTATTAGGCTAAATGTGTCCCTATGTAATTCAAGAAATGTTAATCCCTCTTTTTTTCTACAGTATTAAAGTAAAAAGACCTTAATGGTATTTAAGGACATAACAAAAACTTGGTAGTTAACATTAGCATTTAAATGCATTTGTAGTAAAAAAAAAACATGCCTAGCAAATTTATGAGGGGGAAAATAAGTCAAGTAAGTAATACTGTGAACACAAATAATATATATTTTACCCTCATTATTCTAGAAATATTTATAAGATTATGATAAAATCTTATTATTATAGAAGTATTAAAAATACTTACAATTCCATATCCTAGCATGCCTGTTGGTGTAGTAGCAGGATAGGCCATTATAGGGGGTGCCTAATAGAGTGAAAGGGAAAATAAACAAGGAAGTATAACATATATATCAACTGAGTTTAAGGGATTAAAAACTCTAGTTTGACTAAAAAATATTTGCTAAGACAGCTGTAATTAAGTGACATTCGTGATCGTTCATAACTGTCAATTAATGCTCAATGAAAATGTGTCTTGAAATTAGTGGGAAAGCACAATTGTTAAAAAGAAAAAAAATACCACAAACTTAGATACAACAGTGAACCAAGATTTCAATGTACTTTTGCAGCTTTAAAAATCTTTGATAAGAGTGCTTGCCTGATATGCATGAGGCCACAGGTTTGATCCCCAGCACTGCCAAATAAAGTCTTTGATTTTAAAAAGTACTCAAATTTCTAAAATTTAAAGTCTCACTATCATTTTAAAAAAATGCTTATCAAGAAAAGCAAAAATACTGAATGCTTTCTGAAGTAGTTCATTTCTTTAGCACTCAAAAAAATAATGATCCCAAATCAATTAATTACATGATTTTCCAAAAAATTTAGTACTAAGGAACTCATTCATTGTTTTCAAAGAACCTCAGGATTTCAAACCACTATTAGGTAAAACTATTTTTATGAAATATAATTCTTATATAAAGATTATATATGTTAATTTTCTAACATTACAAAAATTACTTATGAGAATATTGTCAATTTTTAAATCAATTCATGTTTTAATGACTAAAAGAAGTTTTTCACTAAAATATTTAGGTTTCCATTCTCCTACTTGACAATTGATGATTTGTAATTATACAATTTTAAAAAGTTATTTTAGATACAGTTGCTGTCTTAACATTCCCTGCACATGTTTCTTATAATGGAGACTGAAACTAAATACAGGTGAAAGACCAATAACACTGTTGAAACATTTTTTAAAAAAATTGAAATTATATGAGAATTTGAACATATGCATGAAGAAGTTAAATGCAGCATAACTTTAAAAAAATAACACTAAAGTGAATAGTTAAAAGTTTAGTATCTCAGTGAGCATGTAGGGCTTATTGGTCTCTCCCTACTTAAAAACCAAGATCTGCAAGAGCAGTAAACAAACTGCCAAGTACAGCAGAAGCCTGTAAGATTTCATGCAGTTGTTATTTTAAACATTATCATAATCAACATTTCCCTTCATTCAGAAGTCATCAAGTGCATAGTGGCAGCACAGATACATACACAGACACCCAGCCATCTGGCAGCAAATGGTGGAATATTAAGCAAGAAAAAAAATTGGTATTTCCCATGCCACCATCAGAATCAATTCTGCAACACACCCATGAAACCAGTAGATGCTAGAAAGAATTTTTTGCACATTGAAAATTGAAATGTGAAAACAAGTAATAGCTGGAAGGTTATGAGATTCTGCTGCAGCAGTGGTTAATAGCATGCCAATTTATTGCAAAAAGGCTAGTTTTTGGTCACTTACGTATTGTGGAAAATGCATGCCATTCTGTTTTTCCCAGGGAGAACAATTACATAATGCAATAACACTGGATTAGAACAAGTACTTACACAACAGAAAATACACAGATAGCATTTTAGTTCACATGTACATTCACTACCTAAAGTCCCTTGTATTCCCAATTATCTAATGAAAGAACATCTATAACAAAACATTATCAAGGTTGATAAGGGAAATTGAGTCTTTAGCCTCATCCTTCTAAATATACAAGAGTTAACTGATTATGTCATTAAAGCATAAAATCTACCAGTATTGTCAAAAGACTACAAAATTCAGTGCACCCCATAAACAGGGTTGCATCAGACATCTATCACTAAAAAGGCAAGCACTAATGAAAAGAATTTATAACATAACATGTTTTAATAAAATTCCAATGAAAATGAATGTCTTGAATTTAAAAAACATTTAAAAACCTTGACAGTGTTTTAAGATTAATAATAAAAAGGTTAGAAATGTAAAGAAATGTCATAAGCAGCAGTTTATCTTAAGTAGTGAATCACATCATGAGCCTCACACATTAGTCAATAAAAGGAAACCATACAATATATACAAATATTGTAACAAAATCACTTTACAAGATAATATACACTACCATATACAACACAATACCATAATTACTGCTCTTATCACCAACTTACATACAAATTCCAGATGGTTAAATGCTATTAATTCTACTGGTCAACCTTAAAAGTCAAGTGCTACCTAAAAACTTGTAATATTTCATATAGATTAATACTAATTTAATGTAAAATTAGCAAAAACTGCATTTAGTATAAGCCTTTGTATTTCTATCATTCCTCATATATTCACACCTGAGGCCATAAAATCCACTAACCTAAATTCCTATCATCCCTCTGTCAATGAGGTATGTTGTAGTGGGAAAAACACTGGATTCAGAATGAGAAGGGACTGATTTTTATTTAAATCTGCTTTTCATCTGCTTTGCATTTGGAAATATAACCACATAGCTTTATACTTAAAAGTGGAATGATACATGCTCAAATTCTTCCAGCCAGCACTATCTAAAGGCTTAACATAGAACATGTATATATGTTTGTGTGTAAATGTAAGAAACTATTACTTAAATGCAACATTTATTACTAGTATTGGGAGTGACAACTATATGTAAAAAAAATGAGTACCTTAAAAAAGTAGCTAAATTTCAATACTAAGTCTGAAGCTAAAAAATCTCTTTAGGTAATGTCACACCAAATTAAGTCAGCACACTATTTTTATCTTAACCCTACTAATTTTAATATATAAGTAACCCAAAGTAAATAGGGCCATGTCCTGGAAGGGATTTAATAACAAGAAAGTTTCTGTGACAAGGACAATGAAGGTCTCTAACAACAATAGGAAGGTTATATGTAACCAACACACTACTAGTACCCCACTGTTAGAAAACACATTTCAAAATTTTCCACAAGAAGGAATATGTTTTTCTCTGACTGAGGAATATGTTGGATTATAAGATAGCAGCTGGCCAAGGATAAAGAAATAGTAACAAGCTACTCTAGGACTACCATGACTTACATTCATAAAAAACATTACAAAGCTGGGCATGGTGGTGCATACTTGTAATCCCAGTACTTGGGAGGATTCGGATTTGCAGCCAGCCTCAGCTACTTAGTGAAGCCCTCTGCGACTTAGTGAGACTTTCAAAATTAAGACTGAAAAATAGGACTGAGGGTGTAGCTCAGAGGTAGAATGTCCCTGGGTTCCATCCCTAGTATTGGAAAAAAAAAAAAAAATTACAAGAACCTTTTCAGTGTTAGGTGCTATTTAATTAGCAAATATCATTAATCCTCATAATTTGTGGATTCTATATTTGTGAATTTGCCTATCTGCTTAACTTTGTTACACCAAAATCAATATTCATGGTGCTTTCAAGGCCATTCATGGACATGTGAACAGGAACATAAAAACTGAGTAACCTGATGCAGCTCATTCCCAAGCCAAGGTGGAATAAAGGGATGCTCTACCTTTTTTCAGTTCTTATATGAAGATAATCAGAGGATGAAGAAGACAGAGGCAGTTCCGTGTACTGCAAGAATCTCTGGCTCCAGGGCCAGAGAGACAGAGCTAGAAATCCAATCCTGGCACTTCTTAGTGGGGTGGCCTCAGAAAAGTGGCTTAATATTTTAGAATCTCATTTTCTCTTTTGTAAAATAAAAAATGCAGAATCTACTAGAATGACAATATTTAGGATTTAATATTATAATCTGCATGAGATATGCATATATATGCACATATTTCTTCTAGCAATGTTCTAGTGTTCACAAATTCAGTGTCCAAAGTGACTTAAATGTTTAACTGCTACACATGATGAAATCAACTCTATAAATTATAAAACATTAACAAAACCAAGCGAATATCTTTACCAATGGTGAGATATGAAAAAAAACTAAAGATTTTATATTCTAGACATAGGTAATAAATTTGAGACCAGCAATACAGAATAGTGGTTAAGAGCACATACCCAACACACCCAATCATGTAACAACTCTGTGACCCTGGACATATTTCTTAATACCTGTGTGCCTTTACTTCCTCATCTATAAAATAGGGAAAATAAATAGTTCCTTTGATACAGGGTTAAAATGAGGTTCATGCAAAATAAAACCATATATTGTTTACTAGATTGATGCCTCAGCACAGAGCAACCCTTAAATACATGTTGACTAATAAAATGTACCTGGCAAATAGTGTTAACTAGCTTCAAAGGAAATATAAACTATACTGCTAAAACTCAATTAACAATCTTTCCTTTTATGCCTCTTTGAAAACATGGTCATGTCGCATATTTAATTAAATGAAGTGTTAGTACATGAGGAGCTTTTCCAACTCACCATTGTTGCAGCATTCCAAGCAGTTGTTGGTGCAACCTTTGGTTGCCAGTTAGAGCCTCCAGTTAACTTCTTTTCACCTGGCTGACTCCAATTTACATCACTTTAAATAAACAAACATAAGTGACAGTATTAAATATCTAACTATAAAGTTGCTATACTATATACTTAAAATACAGAATTGACATCTCTATATATACTTTTGAATGAAAGCCAAATCAACTTCTAAATGACACATGAGGAAAGAATACAAATTAAACACTTACTTCTTAGTGGTTCCATTTCCGATGCCAAGATCTAGGAATGGAGAATAAAGCATTTTAAAACCAGACTAATTTTAATAAAACAACTTTTTAAAAAAGATGATTAAAGAATTCAAAGACTACTTACTGCCCACAAGGTTGGCTAAAGATGAATCCAAGTCATCAGATACTAACTTGTTAGGTGGGAGTTTGGCAACAGGAAGACTCTGGTTCTGAGAGGCCACTGTTGGTTTGAGAAGTCCACCTAGTTCATCAAAGCCTTAAAGTTACAAACAGATGGAATAGAATTTGTAAGGAATTTTATGATGCTACAGCTTTCTAAAGGTGGTTTTTGCCTTTTTTTCTTGTTTTTTTTTTTCCCCACTGGAAAAGTTCTCAAAAAAAAAAAAAAAAAGCATTACTAAATGCCCTCAAACAGAAAAATGAAACATTTACTACTTCAAAATGAATTGACTAAGAAGGCTGTATTTGCTCTGACAGAAATCATTTGTCTTATATCTCATGACAAAATTACATTAAAGTTAAGTAAACAGGATGAAAAGAGAAGCACTGTTGAAGGGAAACAATTGAAATGTAATTTTCCCTTCACCTGGCAAATTTTTCTCAACATACAATTATACCTAAAGCAAGACAGGTAACAGTTACCTCTGTAACTTTGAAAATTCATTTTCATTAAAGAAACTATTTTAAAGAATTTATATTCTTGAAAGTAGAGAAGAGCTGCTGGGCGTGGTGGCGCACGCTTGTAATCCCAGCATTTGGGAGGCTGAGACCGGAGGATCCGGGTTCGCGGCCAGCCTCAACTACCTAGTGAGGCACTCCACAACTTAGTGAGACCCAGTTTCAAAATAAAGAATAAAAAATAGGGCTGGGGGTGTAGCTCGGAGGTAGATCGCCCCTGAGTTCAATCCCTAGTACCGCAAAAATAAGAAAAAAGAAAGTAGAGAAGAGTTAACCTAAAGTAAACCTTAAAATTATTAAACTGTTCTAATTGCATAAGCTGTATAAAACAAACTCTTAAGGGTCTCCACAGCAAAGAGTAGAATGTAAAAGCAAATCCAACCAAACCAACCCACTCTAGGACTTAATAACATGATCTAGGAATGCTAGTTTTAAAAAGGAAGCCACCAAGAATGGTGGCTTACAAATCAGGAACTAGTCTCTATTTCCACTGCCCCAGGCATGACAAATTCAAAAGGAAAAAGTCAAATGAATAAAAAGAAAACATGTAACTATAAATCAGTTAGTGTACAAAATAATTATCTTAGTCCATAGATATAAGCTTGCTTTTTTATAGACAATTACAAGTTATATAATTAAGATACTTCAATCTATTCTCTTAAAATGGCTAAAATTTAAAAACTAAACACAGTCACCCTATGATAAGAATTAGAATGCCAAAGTTTTAGAGAAACTTTATAAACTTCAGATTAACAGTGCACTAATGGAAGTACAAGTGCAAACCTTGCTCTACAGATGTATGAAGTGAAGAACTTCATACAATACAAATGAACAAATACATTATAAGAAGCACCCTTAAGCCAGGTGTGGTGGAGCATGACGACAACACCTGTATGTGAGAGGGCCGAGATAAGAAGATCGCTGGTTTGAGGCCCCCTCACAGCAATTTAGGGAGGTCTTCAACAACTTAGGGAGATCCTGTTACAAAATAAAAAATAAAAAGGGCTGGGGATGTAACTTAAAGGTAGATTGTTCCTAGGAGTTCAATCCCCAGTACCAAAAAACAAAAACAAAAAAACTTTAAAACAATAAAAACCTCCTGCACACAAGAGGCCTGATATTTAGTATGTTCTATTTGCCTACAATATAGACTATCTAAAGTCAAGGTACCATAGGTTATTTTTCCCATTTCAAAAAACAGCTAGTGTTATACACTATAATACAGTAAGATGATTATTCATTTCAGTAAGGTAAAAACATAATGACTAAAAATATACAACATTCTACACTTGGCAACTTAGCATTCTACTGAGAAATCCCTCTTTCTTATTTTGCTCTAGACAAACTGAAATATTTCTAGAGTCTAAATTACCACTAAGAAAAGAATGTAATAGTTCTCTAGAAGCTGGGAGCGGGGAAGGAAAATTAATTTGCTTTTCCAATTTAGTCAACTTAAAAATGGTAAAATCAGCATTATCTTTCCTTACAGAATCTAAATTAGAATACAGTACTTTTAATTAAAAATTATTTTCTTACCTCCAGAATCTACAATAACATTTGTAGACTTATTTCCAAACACAGATTCAAAGTCAACATTAAGGCCAGCTGAAGGATGTGGCTGTGCTACTGGAGAAGGAGTGAATCCTGAGAAAACCAAAATGGAAAAAAAACTCAATTTTTTAACAACTTTATATTTATAACTCAACAACAACAACGAGGAGAAGGAGCAGGACAAGGACGAGGAGGAGGAAAGGGGGCAGGGGGAGTAAAAAAATTCCCCAGTAAAAAATAAACTCTTCAAGCAAAATGTTTTCTATACAATCAAATTTTTGATGATAATTACATTTTCTATAAAAAAAAGTCATCCACTGACAAAACTAATGAATGATGCTGGGGATGCAGCTCAGTGATATAGAGCACTTGCCTAGCAGGCCAAGGCCCAGGGTTCACTCCCTAGATGGGAAGGGTGGGAGGGGGGAGGTATCTGGTAAACAAACAACAGATGTTGACTAGATTGCCTCATTACAGAAACAAAATCTTTGCTTATCTTTTTAATTTTATATACTATAATCTTAAAAAAAAAGTCTTCTAAAACTCTAAGGTTTTTCTTGAAGCAGAACATGTATGTGCAATATAAGAAATCATTTGGTAATAAAATAAGTATTTTATGGTGCTTTACAAAAATACAACCCTTTTAGTATCCCCAAGATACCTACCTACCTACCTTTCTTACCTCTCACCTTCATTCCTTTTTCTTTTTCTTTTTTTGCGGTACTGGGGATTGAACTCAGGGGCTTTCTACCTTTGAGCTATACCCCCAGCCCTATTTTTTATTCTTTATTTTGAAACCAGGTCTCACTAAGTTGCAGAGCGCCTCACTAGGTAGCTGAGGCTGGCTGCGAACCCGGATCCTCTGGTCTCAGCCTCCCAAATGTTGGGATTACAAGCGTGCGCCACCATGCCTGGCTCTTCATTCCTTTTTGCCTTCCTTCCCTCAACAGTTAATCAAATGCAAAATGGTTTAAATTAATCTAAGAAAAGGTAGGATCCTGAAAGTTGCAACCCAGTAATCCTTATGTCTACCTGCATCCCACTGCTTTTAGAACATTATAGAAAAATGATACACCCCTTTGCACTCCCACCTTTTAACTTCAACCTACTATTTTCAACAGTAGGACTGACAAGTGAGCATACAATTAAGCATGCTAAGTAACTCTAATCTGAAACACTAACCCATAAATAGAATATTCTTTCTTGCCTGTGTTACACTGATGCAGGTAGTATTTAAGTAAACAAACATCAAGCTACACATCTTTGAGACCAGCTCACCAAGGGATAACAAATCTAAGAATTTTAATTGTAACGTGTAAGCCGGTTGTAGTGGCCCATGCTTGTAATCCCAGTACTTGGGAGGCTGAGACTGGAGGATCCGGGTTCTCGGCCAGCCTCAGTTACTTAGTGAGGCCCTCCGCAACTTGTGAGACCCTGTTTCAAAATAAAGAATAAAAAATAGGGCTGGGGGTGTAGCTCGGAGGCAGAATGCCCCTGGGTTCAATCCCCAGTACCACAAGAAAAAAAAAAATTGTGAGGTTGTATTTTTCTGAATTTCTAGAAGCTAAAAAGAAGAATTAAAATGATCTCTAAGTGTTCAGATTATCATGACTTGAAGAATTGAATCAGTGAGAATATCCAAATAAAAAGCAGTTCAACAAGGATCACATAAATGGAATTCTTTCACCCTGTAGAAAGTTTTGATAAATGGTTCCCAGAATATAACAAAAACAACAAACCCCCACACTTATACCATTAGCAAGAAGGTAAACTTTTGGGAGTCCTAAACATAGGTTCTCTTTCTTCTTCCTGACTTTCTGAAAATGGATGAATCTCACTTTAAATTCTCAATGTACACCACTAAATATAAAGATGTACAATGATGTTATGTTGTACTAGAAAGACTGATCTTAAAGACCAAGATTTGGTGAGAAGTCTAACCAAGGTCTTCAAAGACAGAGAAAACTAGAAAACAATTACTATTATTTTTTGTGTGAATGTGGTACTGGGGATTGAACCCAGAGGCACTCTATCTCTGGGATACGCCCCTAGCCCTATTTTATTTTATTTATTTTAAAATTTTGAAACAGGGTTTCACTAAGCTGCTGAGGGCTCACTAAATTGTTGAGGTTGGCCTTGAACCTGTGATCCTCCTGTCTCAGCCTTACAAGTATTGGGTTTACAGGCATGTGCCACTACACCCAACTAAAGCAATGATTAACAATAACCAATACAAGGTGGTACACATCAATGATACTACTTGAAGTGTAGCATACTAGATCATATGGTGAATATTCTGTAGGGCACAAATTTTTTGAAAACAAAAAAGTTTGTTTCAACCCTTAAGCTACTTTTAACTCAGAGACACTAGCCTTATAATAATAAAACACTATCAAATGCAAAATATTTTAATATACAAATCTAACAATTCATAAGAAGGATCTTAGAATTTGGAGCTTATCGATTTAATATCTTAAAGTGTGTAAACTTTATACCATGGGCTTACTGGTGCCTAAAGAGCCAATTCATCTACTCAAGGAAGATAAAAACCTATGAAGCTTACTTATGCACCCACACTAGCTAGTATCACAGTGCAAGAAGTATACATACTGTTCTTTAAAGCATTCTAGTAATCTTGACTCTATCACTAATCTTTAGATCACACATGCAACATAATTTAAAACTAAGCCAATGTATCAAATTCCTATTTTCTCCTGCTAGACTGTCCCAACTTTCTAGAATTTTATTGATATAACAGAAACCATTTATAAATATAGAAAGCTTTTATAATATAGAAACAACTTTATCACTTTCTATAAAGAAAGGGCATCAAACTGTGAAAGTACAGGAGTTATTACTTAAAAGGATAAAAGATTAGGAAGGATATAAAGTAACTCAAAACATGTACCTCTTTTAAACAGAACAAGTTTAAAAAAATCTCTATTTAGACAGAAGAGTGAAAAAGAAAATGTGCAATCAATTGCAATACTATTAAAATGCTATTTATTTCCAAGGTAACAATCCTCTAAATAAGCAATAAATACAGTATACACAGCTTTAAAGTAAGAGTTTTACATTATCATTTCAATGAACACCATCCACTTTATGGCCTTTTGTCACCCCTCTCCCCCAATACTGAGGATAGAACCCAGGGTCTAGTGCATACTAGAATAGCCTCTACCACCAAGCCTTCCTCACTTTTTGAGAAACCACTTAATTGACATGCCTACTTTTTTGTTTCACAAGTCCCAGTAAAAACTCAGTCACTGATCAGTACTAGTTTACAGAAATATTTAGAAACCACCACTACAAAGGGCAAATCTCTAAAGGACAGTAAACAATTAACTAAAAGATACAAGACTGGCAAGCTTTGGGCACAGAAAAATATTCCAAAGATCTTTAAGAAAAATTGGCTGGACAGGGTGAGTACTTGGGAGGCTGAGACAGGAAGATTTCAAGACCGGTCAGTGTGACTTAGCAAGACACTCTCAAAATTTAAAAAAATAGTAAAAAGGACTAGCGGCACTGCTCAGTGGCAGAGTACCTCAGAATTCAATCTCCAGTATCTCCCCCCAACAAAAAAAAAAAAAAAAAAGGAAAAAGAAAAATTAGCTGGTAATTCCATAATAAAATCAGGCATCATACTTTTTTGTGAAAGTAACTGCTACCACTTATTAACCCCATTAAGCATTATGAAGGGCTATATAAACAGGGTATTACTTAAACCTCACAACAGTCCTGTGACACGGTTATTATTGTTCCCATTTTACCAGCTGAGGAAACTAAGAGATTGAACAATTTACCTAAGGCCAAAGATACAGTAGGTGACAGAACCAAGACCTGAGACCCCATTTGTTTGATTCCAAGATCTACTTGGGATTTTTCACTTTACACAGCTAGTAAAGAGGAAAAAAAAAAAATTTATTATGCCTATAATAATAATTCTTTTTCTGTGTGTGATTCTGGGGTTTGAACCCACAGGCATTCTACCTCTAATCCACCCTTAGCCCTATTTTATTTTTTATTTTGAAATAGGGCCTCGCAAGTTTTGCTGAAGGTCTCAGTTGCTAAGGCTGGCCTTGAACCAGTGATCCTCCTGTAACAGCCTCCCAAGTACTGGGATTACAGGTGTGCACTACTAAGCCTGGCCACATGTAAGAATTCTTGTCAATTAAAAATGATTCAAGTTTTATGAGCTTCTTGATCTTTTCACTGCTAATGCTGGGCTAAAAAAGCGAATGTACCTTGGCAATGCAAAAATATTAAGTGTTTAAAATTGTTTCTGATGAATAATAATTTAGGTAAGAACTACATTATTTGAAGTATGAAGTATAGTTCATTTACAAAATGGTTTTCAATAGCCGGGCGTGGTGGCGCACGCTTGTAATCCCAGCATTTGGGAGGCTGAGACTGGAGGATCCGGGTTCGCGGCCAGCCTCAGCTACCTAGTGAGGCACTCCACAACTTAGTGAGACCCTGTTTCAAAATAAAGAATAAAAAATAGGGCTGGGGGTGTAGCTCGGGGTAGAATGCCTCTGAGTTCAATCCCCAGTACCGGAAAAAAAAAAAAATGGTTTTCAATAGTATTAATTTTATGATATTAAAGTTATATATGTAAACCTTGTTATAATTCTGCAAAACGCTATTATACCAACTTTCACAGGCTTATAAATAAAACTAAATACTTGCTTAATGTCACAGTTAATGAAGCAGAACTGGAATTCAAGTTTGCTACAACTCCAAGCATATTTTTAAAAATCAAATGCCTTCATGAATTCCATTTTTAAATATATTTAGACATGTTAAATTCTTTTTTTATTTTATTTATTTTATTATTATTATTCTTTAATTGGTGCATTGTAATCATATATCTTTGTTAGGTACAAGCTGATAAAGGCATACATGCACACATTTCTCATTTAACCCTTCCCAATTCCCACCCCACTCCGTCGCCCTCTCTCCTTCTCAAGTTCTGTTTAGAGATTGATATGTTTGTGAAAGTACATCATGTGCATTAGGGTAATAGCAGTCAAGAACTTCAAGTTTTTTCGTTGTATCACAGCACCTACTTTTAATACCATTTAACTAAGAAGATTTTCTTAGTTCAACTAGAACTAACTTAAAAGATTTTCTTAGTTCAACTACTATGCATACACATATACACAATCACATACCTGCAAACACAACAATTAGGTGAACTTTGAAGTTTTATTGAGATACACAACTATTGCCTGATTTTTATGGATGTTCTTAATCCTACAGAAAAGGGGTTGACAATTTTTGTATTATAAAGGAATTACTGCAATCAATTGTTACACTTTGGGTATATATATGTATATATATGGTTTGTGTTATTACACTAGTTATATATAAGTAGGATACCTAGCTTGGAACTTTATCTATTCTCCCCTATTAACTTGCTTTTCAGTTACCTTCCTTCCTTCCGTCTTTCCTTCCTTTCTTTCCTTCTCTCCTCCCTCTCTTCCTTCCCCCTCCCCCCATTCCTTCCTTTCTCTTTCTCAAATATATCTAACATGATATTTAGAATGTGGCTACATGGTCTATTTAGGGAACACAGATGACTTTCCTCATGGTGCATTAATCAAATATTGAAATTCACATCACCTAAAGCTATTTCTCTAAACTGTATAAAAGCAGCTTCACTATATTTGAGGGGAGTAGTTAGCATTTTAAATAGGCTTTGAAAACACTTTGTTCAGCTTTAGTATATACTTAGAAACTTACTCTTCTCTATGTAACTCAGGTATGAAATTTTGCCTTTTGGTAGAGTTTTATACTGCACTGACAGGTTATTCAAATCAAGTTCCTTTTACTTTTCCAGTTAAAATGGAATACATACTTCTTTTCATTTATCTCAAAACAATAAAATGAAACCCTTAAGGATGGGATAAAAGGGCTAGGCTGAGTGGTGCATGCCTATAATTTCAGTACTTAAGAGAATGAAACAGGAAGATCACAGGTTCGAGGCCAGCCTCAGCAATACAGTGAGATTCTCAGCAACCTGAGACTCTATTTCAAAACAAAAAAATAAAAAGGGCTGGGAGTGTAGCTCAGAGGTAGAATGTCCCTAGGTTGGACCTTCTTTACCTCTCCTCATACACACAAAGAATGGGATGAAGGGTATGTATGGATTTTAAACAATGTAAAAGTGTAATATGAAACAATTAAAAAAAGAGGAAAAAAGATTAAAATCACTGCTAAGATTAACACACTGTCTCTGCCAAGCATAATGGGGAAAGAGTACACATAAGCATGTAAATTTAAAAGATGGCAAGAAAAAAAACTTTAAAAGATGACACTTTTTAAGCAATAGCTAATAAACAATACTACCTGTGATACTGAACAACTAAGAGTACTGCATAGAAAATAAAACATACACACACACACACACACACACATACACACACACGCGTCAATATCAAGGGAAATCTTTATTAAAAAACTTGTATTAAATAAAATTAGGGAGACTAGTGTTAATTTAAAATTTTCACGATATTATTATTGTTTGCTTTACAATTTGATGTTAAATCCAAAGTAATTATTGCAGTGTTTTAGAAGTGATTAATGGATACATAAAAAATTCTTAGGCAGTATAAACATTAATTGAAAAGAAGGTTAAATGGTACTTTACCAACAAACATTTCATGAGTAGGTGTCCTAGTAGTAAAAGTGGATACATCTGAAGAAATGGGAAGGTGAACATCACCACTACTTTTTGTGAGGAAAGGATTTAAGCTTGGAATGGCATCATCAACAGCATCTAAAGTAGCAGAGAAAGGATCTGTGCAGTCCAAATGTATTACAGCAAAATGAAGAAAGGAAGTAAATAAATTAGTATTGTGATTAGTTAAAAGATGCAAAGTGAAAAGTAGTAGCTATATTATCATTAATTTTAAATGCAAATATATCCAGTCACCAAGATGAAAAAACTGCACTTAACATATTTTCAAGACAATCCTTAGAAAAAAAGTTGGGTTCATTAACATTAGCATAAGGCTAGATCTGCTCTCCAACTTAGAAAGCCAGTACTCAATTAGAAAAGAGAAAAACAAAGATGTTTCTGTGAAAGAGTCACCTTGCACTCATCTTCCCTACTATGACAGTATAAGGACTTTACTGGCATATCTGTACTTACTCAAATAATTGATGTATGTGTGGTATAAGTAGGTTTGCAAAACAGGGTGGTAATTTCAAATTAGCAGTATGTGCAAATATTTCCTGTATAGGTTCAAAGGTAGGAAACAAAATTTAAAAAGGGGGAAG
>PVLC010008030.1:35702-60503 GCA_004027655.1 Graphiurus murinus
AGCCGGGCGTGGTGGCGCACGCTTGTAATCCCAGCATTTGGGAGGCTGAGACCAGAGGATCCGGGTTCGCGGCCAGCCTCAGCTACCTAGTGAGGCACTCCGCAACTTAGTGAGACTCGGTTTCAAAATAAAGAATAAAAAATAGGGCTGGGGGTATAGCTTGGAGGTAGAATGCCCCTGAGTTCAATCCCCAGTACCGAAAAAAAAAAAAGGGGGGGGGGACTTTTGATAATTAAAAAGAGATGAAGGACTGCCCATTTATTAACGGGAACGGCTTTGCGGGTCTAGCTAAGATCTTTTGGGTTTATGATTTCCCAAAGGAATAACAAAAGCATTGTTCCCTCATAATGCTAATATACACTATTATCAACCGCTACATCTAAAGTTATCCTAGAATCAGATATTTACTGTACCTATGCCTAATTCAAGATAATCATACTAATGATTGAAAAACACTTATCCAATCTTCTTAAGAGAGGAACAGTTAACGAACTGGATAGAGGAAAAAATAGAGTATCAAAAATGCAACACTATATTTCTTTATAATATTTAAAAATGAAAAGACAGTTCTGTATTTCGAACCAGCACTCTCTCCCTGTCTATTCTTTTTTAACTCTTGACTTTCACTGAAGTATAATGTACAACTTTCAGTATTAGGCACTGTATTTTATTTTTAAGACTGTATAACTGAATAACAAATCATCAGCAATGACTTAAGGACCAGCTCATTTACTATGACATAAGGTACACTTCCCTTAAAGTCAATAACTTTAAGGAAAATGTTCCACAATCACAACTGTCCAAAAATGGAAAATACTGAGGCCATGGGTTTAAGCATAACACATCTTCTTAATAACCTTAATATTTGTATCATATAAGAACTTTTCTAAAAATTAAGTATCCCTTTGGAATATCAACTTGCACTCAAAGCCATAAACTTCTCAAAATATTATACTACTCAAATTCAAATGATGTTCTAATATCTTCCTCTCCCCAATAGGATATAAAAAAGAATTTTAAAAAACATAAAAAATAAAAAGTAGAAAACAGATACAAAAAGTTGTTGTGTTTTTTGTACTAAAATAAAAAATGTAATGCTACCCACTCTAATTTTTGCTTAAGAAAGAATGTGCATTAAGTTAAGAACTGACTAGTTGGGATAAAAGTACTATTTCTAAAAATTTGATAGTGGCATGTAGTTTTAAAGTGATTATACTTTGTTGAACATGTAATATAAAACATATCTCTAGTCTTAAAAAAAGCCATAAAAAGTCACTGAAATAAAAAGGACACACATTTCTAAAACAGAGCCATTGGTTTATGAAAAAAGATACATTCCAGAATAGTTACTAGGTATCTGCTGTTCTATTAATTAATACTGTTTGATAATTGATAATGGTTATCTGAACATCTAATTTTAGTCACTTCTTAGTATGTGAAACATCTGGAGAATATGCAGAAGCATGTGCAAATGCATATCTAAATCAACCAGACAATAAGGAAAACCAGCTTCTTAATCTACTTGCCAAAACACTATAGGTAATCTATATGATGTTAATCTATTAGTGGACATTATGTTATAATAATTTACTAAAGTATGATAATAATGTTTTAGCTATTCTAACTTAATTTACTAGACCAGCAACTCTAAATCTCTTAAATTTAAAAAATATTTTTCCATTATTTTTGTGATTATTTATATGAAAGTTTAATTTTATGCCACCTGAGAGTCATAGAAAAAGAATTTTAAAAAGTTAAAACAAGGACTAAAATATCATGATAGTGATAGTCTTCAGGTCCTAAATAATTGATATCTATATTTACAAACAGCAAACTGAATTTTTCCATGAAGTGCTTCACATGAGGTCAGTAAAGCAAATTAAACTTCATAATGGTTAATTCTTTTACACCTAAATTCTGAACTCTTGCTTCAAGTACTCAACAGTGCACTCAGCTAATAGTGTATTTTTAGATGTGTTGTAGCTCAAGGTTTTCAGGGTGACAAAGACCTGCATCTTCTTGGATATTAGTATTCAATGCCAAGTGCTTGTTTAGACTCCAGACCATTTCTTGAAAAATCAAAGGGTCATTAATAATGGAATCAGGGGAACAGGGGAGCTTGTGTTCTCTCTTGCTCACTCATTTTCATTTTTAGATGGAACCTTCAATGTCTTTTCATACAAGCATACAAACTTCCCCTTTACCTCATCACTAATCTATCTGTGACTAGGAATACGCATTATCTCTGTGGTACTTATGATAAGAACTAAATTAAATACTAGGTCTGTTATTAACATCCATTTTTAGCTTATAAAAGCAAAATAAGCATGGAACAAAATTTTGCTGAAATGACCATGTTTAATTCTACTAACCATTTCTAAAACATTTACCAATAAGCAGAAAATAAGTATATAAATTTGGCACACTGAAAACTCTAAAATCAAAACTTGGTAGGATATTAACTCATTCTATCCTATTGTCCCAGATGAGGAACACCTATAAAAATTTAAATTGAGCAACAAATATACTACTTATGGTAACTGTGAAATAATTATTATGTTTTTAAAGGTCTATATTTTTAAGAAAAGTAATAGGGAAATAATCACAGTATTTGAAGACATATATATGTATATATATTTACATATATATATACACACATATATACACGTACACACACATAATTCCATATATATGAAAATACATATAAAGGATATATAAGCTCCACATTATGATTTGTAACCTATTTTTATGCAACTATTTCCAGAACTCATTGGGGCTTAATGAGTAAAGATACCTTCTTAACTTTAATGTGCTGTCTACAGATCATTCTGAAATAATTCTAAATGTTTATTGAATTTAAACTCATAATTTTTAGAAACTACTTCTAAGTGTCAAATCATGTTTAAGTCAAGATAAGGTTTAAAAACCTAATCTAAAAGGTTGACTATTTTAGTGTTTCATTATCTCTGTTCCCTGCCCCACCATAAAATAGAAATATCCTGTCCAGAAGAGAAAATGTCCAGTTATTCAACAAAGAACCTATTACATGACCTTATTTTATTTATTTATTTATTTATTTATTTATTTATTTATTTATTTCAGTACTGAGGCTTGAACCCCTAGCTCTATTTTATTTTTTATTTAGAAGCAGAGTCTCATAGCTGGGCATGGTGGCACATGCTTGTAATCCCAGTAGTTGGGAGGCTGAAACAGGAGGATCACAGGTTTGAGGACAACCTCAGCAAGCAGAAACTCTCATCAATCTAATGAGACCCTGTTTCAAAATAAAAATAAAAATGGGGCTGGGAGTGTAGCTCAGAGGTAGAATGTCCCTAGGTTCAATTTCCAGTACCAAAAAAAATAAAAAAGAAAAAGAGAAGAAGAAACAGAGTGTGAGTTGTGGAGGGCCTCACTAAGTTTGGCTGAGGCTGGCCGCAAACTTGTGATCCTTCTGTCTCAGCTTCTCAAGTACTGGGATTACAGATGTGAACCACCACATCCTGCTATATGGAACTATTTTAAAAGTACCCATTATATATATTATATATATATATGATACATACATATATATATCTAGAGCACTGGGTTCTTGATATATATATATATATATATATATATATAATAGGTTCTTGATATCAAGTGCTCTAGATATTGCTGATACAGCAATGAGCAAAATATTTTTAAATTATTGCTTCTAGAGTTTACATTATAGTATACAAAATAGTATTTTTAAGAAAGAACTCTAAGAAAATAGGGAAAAAAGTTCTTAAAATTTTAATCATTAAAATAAAGAAAAAACCTACTTCATATACCATACAAACTTAGAATGGTTTATCTTTGCTCTGAGCAATAAGCCTATTAATTTAGATTTTACATGTGAGCCAATATAAATTTTTAACTTAGACATTTTTTACATAGTATCTGCTTTTTAGAATGTCTACTTCCCCTTCCCAGCTATTTTTGGGTGACTCTTTATAAAATACTTATTTACATACACACAGAAGCACAGGTATCTAAAGAAAGTGATTTGAAACCTAGATATCTAAGCACAACTATATAAAAACTGGTGGGACTAAGCATTTATTTCCTCTTCAAAGATGTAGGCTATGGCCACAATATAACATGGTCAGCAAATATTGGTACTAGGATAATTCTTTGAGTACCACAATCTCATAGGTCTGAATTACAAGTTTGTCATGAGATACCTGGACACAACATACTTCACTGCCTAATAACACCATGTAAGTTTTACTAGAACTTTATCATATACTTACCCACAGATGAGTTTTTTTCTCTGCAAATATTTTTTTTCTACATCTAAAGGAAAACAACCACTATGCATTTACTGATGGTGGAATCAAATTAACATTATAAGATTTCATACTTAGGAAGGTGGTTCTTCCTCTTATATTCAATTTCATTTTTATTAAACCTCATTTCATAATTTAAACATATATTCCAAGGTTAATTCTTAAGTGAAAAATGTGTCTTCAAAGAATAAAATTAGCTCACTACCACTTTATTATTTCTCAAGTTCTCATGTATCAAGTGTAACTAACAATTATTTAAATGAATAAAACATCACATAATGCAGAAAGGAAATATCTATACAACACCTAAAATAGAATTCATTAATGCTTACCTCCCCAAGTACTTGCTACCTGAGAAGCAGATGGCATAGAATGTACAGATGGGTGAAAAGTTGGCTGCTGCAAATCAAGCAGGTCATTTGGCAGCTTTGATGTGCTAGGAAAATATTTTAAAAGATGTTTTATTTCCTAGACAAATGTTCCTTCATACACATACACACACACACACACACACACACATGTACTTAAAAGTGAAAGAAAAAATACTCAATAAAAACCTTAAAAGGAGGAACAGATTCAGCAAAACAGCAGATACATGCCCCTCAGATAATAGCATTTTCTAATTAGGCCTGGAAAAAATATTCCAATGCCATATCTTAAACTTATACAGGATTCAAGTAACAATAGGTTTCCTGGAAACATTCAATGACTGTGCCAGGAAAATACTGATTTCCTTCTGCTTTATTCCAAGTAGTAAAAATTAGTAGTTTCGTCATATTTCATTTCTTAAATATGCAAAATATAAATGTTTATCACTTCATCCTTAGGTATTATACCAATTATACCATTTAATACCACCTCTTCTGTGTGAGTTTTGATTACAAAAATCATAAATCAAAGTCAACTTCAAAAGCTCTGCAAAACTTTTATTAGAAGTCTCTTTGAACCTGAATATCCAAAGGCAATCCATCTCTCCCCATACCTGTTAGAAGAACTAGGGGTAGAAAATATGTCAATGGCTGGTGCAGTCATTATCCCACCCGCTGAAGTGGACACAGGAGAGGCTGCAGTTGTTAAAGAGGTATGAGGTTTCTTTGCAAGTTCTTTTAGGCGCTGTTCCTGTTGAGAAGGGGAACTAACATAAGGAATTCAGAAAACAGAACTGTTTGTACATCTTTTGAAAAAAAGCATTTTAAAATTTTGTTTTGATAGCAGAAAGGTATCCCCTATTTTCACCAGTCATTTTATGTCAGGATGAAAAACTAGGAGTTTCTGCCCATAAGGGTTAAGTCTGTGTACAGTCCCCATTTATGTTATGAACACCTGTACTTGTTTTCCCAAATAAAGGGAATCTCACGTATTCCTTTTTGGTTTGCTTTTGGTACTGGAGATTGTACATAGGGGCATTCTACTTTCAAGCTATATCCCCAAACCCTTTTAATTATTTTGAAACAGGTTCTCACTCAATTGTGGAAGCTGGCCTTGGACCTACAATCCTCCCATTTCAGTCTCACAAGTACTAGGATTACATGTGTACACCACACCATGCCTGCTGCATTCACTTACCTTTAAAGCTTTTAAACGAGCCTGTTCTTCCTCTAATGCTGCCTGTTTTTCCCTTTCATCCACTTTGGTCAGAGATAGGCCAGTGCTTGCCAGGGAAGAAACTGCATTGGAAAGTGTTGTGGCCCTAGGATAATTGGACATAGTTAATTGGGCTTTTTGTAAAACACTTTACATTATATCCAGGTCATAAGACAATCTGCCAACCCTGCCATGGATAAGCTATAATTACAAACTTAACTTATGGACTCAAAAATGAATACATCAGATGAAATATTTTAATCAATGACCTGGAAGATAACAGCAATTAGAATACTGTTGATTTACACACACACACACACACACACACACACACATACACACATACACACACACTACTTTTAGAGTAAGCATTAGACTTTGGAAAGGATTCACAACAGTGGGGCACACTAAGTCCTAAGAGACAGAACCAATGTAACTGAGAAAAAGCCCCTGTATTCTCAAGAAAGTCCTAATGGGAGAAAGCATTGAGTTTCTCACAAGGAAAGATAATGTGCTAATTTACAGCATGGGTTCTAGCAGTACCACAAGAACACCAAATCATGAACATGAGTAAAGAGTAAGGTATGTTTAGGTATGTATCCCTATAACAACATTTAAAAATATCAACCCAAGAGGACTTTAGGTTCATCAAAAAGAATATCAATTTCAATCCGGTCAACTAGTTCATCTGATACTCCTTTCTATGTGCTGCCCTTCTGCTGAACAAAATTGCCTTTTCAAACATATTATGCATGCACAATGCATCATTTCTCACTAGCAGATTCATAGCAAGCCACCTCCTCCCCTTTAATCAAAGATTTATCCAAACCATAAACCCTAACTTGAATTTCTAGCATAAATAAAAACATGTGTTAAAGAATTCTAACCCAAAAAACTACCCTGACCTTTCCTACTTTTCCTTTTCCACAAACATTATTAATTTCTATTCAAAGTATGTAAGTTGTTAGCAATAACTTACTTTTATGTAAAATCAATATTGTATATGAGCCAATAAAAAGATACAACTCTGAAGAAAAAGGAAGAGTAATACAGTTGTGACAGAAATGCAAGACACCCAACAGATTTTATGATAAATATTTGCAGTATATAGATGCACTTAACTATGGGGCCATATTTTTCATTACTTTCTCAAATAACTGGGCCTTAACATTTTGGCTATTATAGTACTTCTAAACATATAATGGAAAATTCAAATTGCAAATCTGGGATTAAAGTAAATATTAAAATTCATTAATAACTTTTTTCCTTTAGAGATTATTTAAATTTTATTACTAAAAAAAGTTCCAATATAATCAAAAAAGAACTAAAAGAACATTCTCTCTATATACAAATTCTTCATACTATAAGAAAAAATCTTCATAAGAAAACATAACTACTGAAGTAATTACTCAACCCAACACAAAAACCATGTTATAAGATCACTGTGAGATGATATCAGTTACTTGCAACTTGCTACATTAACTGGCAAAGCAGTTCAAAATTTAAATTGATTAAAATATGATACGTAAGTAATCAATCCATGAACTGGCATTAGAGAATGATGATGAAATCTGATGTCAGACATTCAAGGTTTGAGTTCCATCATTACTATTACATACTTCACAGAGCTATTATAAAGGTTTAGTAAATTAACGCAAAAAATATTTTATAATGCACCATACAAATGAATGCATTATCATGTTTGTGAGAAATTCTGACATTATAACCACAACACAGAATCAAGGCATCACTGTCATCATCCTAACAGATAATGACATTTATTTAAGGTCAGGAACTATTGCAAGAATTTACAGATATGAACCTATTTAATCCTGATACCAATTCTATAAGGCTGACACTAAAATTAAACCCATTTTATAGATAATTAAATCAATAAAGAAATAAAGTAGCTTGGAATGTGAGCTGGGCTCATCTACTCCCTCAGAAAAATCATTCCCACTCTTTGTCCCACAAAGAATAATATACCTGCTTGCAGCTGTAGAATCTTTGATTTTCTTTCCTTCCAAAGAAGCTAAATGTTGCTCCAAAGCATCAAGAAGACTGCTGGGGGCCTAAAATTGTACAAATATTAAGAACTTCATAATAATAAAGACTACCAGTCAAAGTAAATCAAGTATTATCTAACATGAGAGAAACAAAAATAAAAAAGTATGTCCCTCAAGCACTAATGAATAGTAGTTTTAGCTACCTAATGATAACAACTATCTTTCATTATATAAACATGATCTGGGTGGAGGTATTAATAAACATTATCAAAAAATAGCTGAGCATACCTGTAATCTCAGTACTTGGGAGGCTAGGACAAGAGGATCACAGTTTTGAAGCCAATCTCAGCAATTTTAGCAAGACCCTCAGCAACTTAGTGTGAGACCCTGTTTCAAAATAAAAAATAAAATAGGACTGGGGTGTATCCCAGAGGCAGAATGCCCCTGGGTTCAATCTCTAGTGCAACAAGTACTGTGTGCATGTATGCTTCTATCACCCTGAACTTCATCATGATGTAGATTAAAATGCACCAATAAAACAAAACAAAAAAGTGTCCAAACATGACTTCTGGGTAGTTATTGATAAATGACACTTAAGACTAGCATCAAGAAAATGCAAATTAAAATTACAATAAAATATACCTCTTTACTCACTAGAATGGCTAAAATTAATGTTTTGAGTATATAAAACTGGAACTCTCATATATCACCTTGGAAAAAGATAAAGGTTTTCTCTAAAATCAAATATACATCACCAGCCGGGAGTGGTGGCGCACGCTTGTAATCCCAGCATTCGGGAGGCTGAGACCGGAGGATCCGGGTTCACGGCCAGCCTCAGCTACCTAGTGAGGCACTCCGCAACTTAGTGAGACTCGGTTTCAAAATAAAGAATAAAAAATAGGGCTGGGGGTATAGCTCGGAGGTAGAATGCCCCCGAGTTCAACCCCCAGACCCACACACACACAAAAAAATATATATATATATATATACATCACCATTTAATGACTCAATTTCACTTCTAATTATTTACCCCCCAAAAATAAAAACTTATCTCCACAAGACTTGCTTAACAATGTTTTAAGAAGCTTTATTTACAGTAGTCAACAACTGTAAACAACTAAGAAGCCCATCATTTGGAAAACTGCGGTAAGTTCACATAATGGAATACAAATATTGAGTAATAATGATTTAATAGTACATTTGACAACATGAACAGATCTCACAATGATAAGCTGGGCCCAATGGTGCAGGTCTGTAATCTCAGTACTAGGGAGGCAGAGACAGGAGGATTATAAATTCAAGGCCAGCCTCAGCAACTTAGAGAGACCCTGTTTAAAAATAAAAATGGCTGGAGGTGTAGCTCAGTAGTAGAGTGCCCCTGGCCTAAATCCCCAGTACTATCACTAAAAACCAAAAACAAAACACCAACCAAACAAAACAACCCCAACAAATCCACTAACAATGATAGGCAAAAGAGCCCAGAATAAATACTTATGTGATATCATGATATATACATTTTTTAAATTTTGTCCATGGTTCCTGGCTTTTAACTCCCATAGCCTTTGTAATTTCCTAAGTGACTACAATAGCAATGGGATGCCTTCAGGCCTCAAGAAGCAGTAAGCCCCCCTCCTCCCGCCCCCATCCTTTCACTTGCTCTTTTTTTACCCTATGACAGGCTAGAGGAACTAAAATTTCTCTTCCCCATTATGGAAACAAAAAACATACTCTTATCTCCCCCCCCTTTTCTGTCTTGAAGCTAGTCATAAAGGAATTCACTTTGTCTGATATAATCATAAGATCCCCCAACCCTGACCCATAATCAGGAGGAAAGAATGCTGCAGAGAGGCACAGAAGAATCTGGACAGGCCTAAGTTTCCCCTTCAGTCTATTTAGCATTAGAACATACCCTTTTTGCTTAATCACATTTCTACAAATGTGGTGCTTCAATCATGTCCATACAATGAAGTTTCCATAAAACTCCAAGGACAGGGTTCAGAGAGCTTCAGGATAACAGAACAACACTGAGGTTTCCTGGAGAGTGGCATGCCAGGAGAGGCCATGGAAGCTCCACTCCCCCCCTTTCCCAGATGCTTTGCCATAGATATTCATCTGTATCCTCTGTAATATCCTTTGATAACAGACCAATAAACATGTTTCCCTGAGTTCTCTAAATCACTCTAGCAAACTAATCAAACTGAAGAAAGAGTTGAGGGAACCTTAATTTGTAGGTGGTCAGTAAGCACAGGGGAAAGAAAGACCTGGGGCTCGTGACTGGCATCTGAAGTGTGGGGGAGGTGGCACACTTGGGGACTATAGCCTATAAGATGATATGATGTAAAGGTAGAGTATCAAAATTGAATTGAACTGAGTTGAATTAGGGACACTCAGCTAGTGTCTGTTTATGGAAATTACTTGCTTGGTGTGTGTGTGGGGAGGGCATCATACATCTGGTGTCCAAAATGATCTGTGTTATGAGAGTACAGTGAGATAAACTGAGTTTATCTTTCCATTATAGATCTACAATTTGTATAGCTTGTTGATTTTATTTATATTAAGTTCAAGAACCAATAAAACTATGTTACAGACTTGAGTATCCCTTATCTAAAATGCTCAGGACCGTGTGTGTGTGTGTGTGTGTGTGTGTGTGTGTGTATGGTATCTTGGGGATGGGTCCTAAATCTAAACATGAATTCATTTATCTTTCATCTACATCTGATACATATAGTCTAAAAGTAATTTTTATACAATACTTTCAATGTGGCCTGTCATATGAGGTGAGGTGTGAAATTTTCAACTTGTAGGCTTATGTGGAAACTATTTTAGATTTTGGAGTTTTTGGATTAGGGATGCTTAATCTGTATCAGAAATCAAACTATAAATACACATGGTAGGGGACAAGAAAGATTAGAGTGATGGAACTATCTATGTCTTAAAAGGTATATTGGTTACACAAATGTCTACATTTACCAATCTCATGAAATGGATATTTACCCCTTTTTTTTTTTTTAAGTGAAGACTAGTTTAAAACTATTGGGCTATTGATCAAATATCAACCCACTCCTAAAACAATTATTTTCAAAAGCAAATGCACTGGTGGCATTTACTTACCTGGAATATTTTTCAGGATTTGAGATAGTTTCTTTATTACAGAATTTAAAGGAAGTTAGAAGAGGCAGCACCTACCTAATTTCTCTACCAATTATGATTTGGACTACTTCTTTCACTATTTTCTGTAAAAGCTATAAACTACAACCTTAGCACCAAGGTCATCTAGCAGAAAACTATTTAAAATCAAATACTATACTGTAAGACTGACTTCTATACTGAACTGAGAAGACATGTACATTTCCCCTGGCCTCATCAAAGTGTTTGCTAATCAGCAGGCAAGAACTTACAGTAGAGTTGATCATAAGGATGTTGAAGATTGTGGTTAACATTTCAAAAGCTCTTCTAACACACATGCATTGTGTTAGCTATATTCTATATTATCTGATACACAGCGAAAGCCAAAATAGGGTCTAACATATGTGCTTTAAATCTCAGTAATTTAGAGTACTATGCTATCAAATCCTAGGTTTAAACTGTGCCCATTCAAACTGTAACTTATGTTTTTCTGAAAGGTTTAGGATATGGTTTACAAATATTAAACCTTCAAGTTATGATAAGTAATGCAAACCCCTCTAAATATATCTAGCTATTCTTTAAAAAGCAAATCTGCATTACAAAGAGTTAAAGAAATGTAATGTTTCACACCCTTCAAAGAGCAACTTGTGACAAAAAAGAATAAATAATTCCCAATTTCTATCCTTTTATATTACCACCTTCTTCACTAAAGTGTAGATTGCTTCATTTTAGATTACTTTTGAAATCTTCTGAAGAGCAAAAATAAAATAAAAATTTAAAAAAGCTTGGCTTATTCTCTTTGTTCAGAGATCACCAGGTAAAGGAAGAGGGAGGGATGAAGGTCGACCAACCTTATCCAATTATAATGCTATGAATATTACAGTATATATGATGATGACTTATAATTTCTACGTATTGCCTAAAGCTGGTAATTTTTATTTATTTATTTATTTTTGGTACTGGGGATTGAACTCAGGGGCATTCTACCTCCGAGCTACACCCCCAGCCCCATTTTTTATTCTTTATTTTGAAACAGAGTCTCACTAAGTTGCGGAGTGCCTCACTAGGTAGCTGAGGCTGGCCGCGAACCCAGATCCTCCGGTCTCAGCCTCCCGAATGCCGGGATTACAAGCGTGCGCCACCACGCCCAGCTAGCTGGTGTTGACATAATGAATGAGGTGGATAGTTGGGGAACTGAAGCTTTCAGATAATTTTAGACTGTACATTATTCAAGCAACAATTCTCACATTTAGCCCAGAATACTATGCTTGGTCTTAATGAAGCCAATTTATCTCATGCGGACATATGCATGAGTGCCTTGCTTCTATATAACCCATAACTAAATCTACTGCATACTCTTAGCCTTAAGATCAGAGGGATGAGTCAGAATGAGTGCAAAGAAACACAATAAGAAATAATGACAAGCTGGGCATGGTGGTGCACGCTTGTAATCCCGGTACTTGGAAGACTGAGAAAGGAGGATCTGGGTTTGCGGCCAGCCTCAGCTACTTAGTGAGGCTCTCCACAACTTGAGACCCTGTTTCAAAATAAAGAATACAAAATAGGGCTGGGGGTGTATCTCGGAGGCAGAATGCCCCTGGGTTCAATCCCCAGTACTGTATAAAAAAAGAAATAATGATGAAGTGTTACGATGACTTGGCACACTTCAAAACAAGGAAAAAGAGATGTCACCTGTTAAGGACATAGTTCACATAAGTGTTATAATAAAGAGTTTATGCCAGGTACTTTCTTAACAGTCTGTAAACAAAACACTGAAAGTAAGCCAGAAGAAACTGCAGGTATAAAGGTCTTTTCCTAGAAATAATTTAAAGATGATGACAGAAAGAAATAATAGATAACATTAACTAAATGTTTAAATCTCTAAACATTTTATTAGGGATTAGTTCACTTAATCCCCAAATTATCAAGTGAGGTAGGTACTATAATATCCCCATTGTATAGATGATGAAAGTGAAGCAGAGTAACTTTCCCAAAGACCAGCTCACTGTAGGCAGAGCTCAAACTCTGACAGTTTCACCCCAAAACTCACTCCTTTAACCCTTTATTTTGAAGTTTATCCTTACTTAACACTGCCAACTGAATCAAAGAGCTAAAGCAGAACTTTTTGTTGTTTTTTTTCCCTCTTGCTGGTTCTGGGGATTGAATCCAGGGGCAATCTACTACTGAGCTACACTTCCAGCCCTATTTTATTTTTTAATTTTGAAACAGGGCCTCACTAAGTTGAAGTTGCTGAAGGTGGCCATCAACCTGTGTTTCTTCTGTCTCAGTCTCCCAAGTACTACTAGGATTATAGACATGCACCCCCATGCCTGACTAAAGCAGAACTCTTAAAGCAGGAAAAGTAAAGCCTGCTTAAAATAATTCCCTACTACCAGTGTGGTGAAAATTTTGTAAAATATCTCCAAGTTCAGTTCCCAAAATTTACTTTTTCTTTTCTTTTTTTATAATGAGAGAGAAAGAGACTTAAGGAATGGTAAAGTACTGGGTAAGGTGGTCAATTTATATTGTAATGTTAGAATGATCTTTAGCAATATATCAAAATGTTAAAATCTGTCAAGAAAAATTATACAGATCTCCTTGACAGTAGGGGTTATAGATTATTCATCATCTTAGATAGTGAACTGATATTTTAACAATATACTTACCTGGGAAAGGTCTGGTATATCACCTCTATCAATTCCAACTTGCTGTAAGAAGAAGAAGCATTGTATGTAAAAGATAAAATTATAACAAAGATGTTTTATATATAAAAATTGAAAATGATATATTATCAATAGACTTCTTAAAAAATCAGAAAAATACTTAATCTCCAAAGATATCAATGTTTCCAGTGGCTTATATATTTACTGAAGACTAGAAATTTTAACAGTAGGAAAGCCAGAGTTAGAAATTCAACAAGTCTATTAAGTTACAATCTTCATGTCTTCTAAACACCTATATAAACTGCCCTGCCATATTCTGAAAAGTTCATCTCTTTTATGTGTTATATGATAAAAATACTATAGCAAGAATGAGAAAGACTATGAACAAGTTCCTTGGGACATATACAAGGAAGAAACAAGACTGATGATATCGACTTTGTCTTTCTTTATAAAATATACTGTCCCTGACAATCACCATACACAGAATACTTTTTCAAACTGTCAAGTAGGCCAGGTTTTATATAAATTAAAATGACAATTAACCAGAATATAACTGTCTCCATGATACAATCTCAACACACTTTCATCATGTTCAAGCATGAGGCAATTTCCAGCAAAAAAGTTAACTTCTTACCTCTAAAACCCAAATTAAGAAAATTATATTCCCTCCTATGGCTATATTTCACTTACTAATCAGCCTCTCAGGGTTCCAGAATGGTATTAGTAGAAAATCTGACAAATTGCTGGGCACACACTTGTAATCCCAGTACTTGGACGGCTAAGAGAGGAGGATCACAGGTTCGAGGCTAGTCTCAGCAAGTGGTGAGACTCTCATCAACCTAGTGAGACCCTGTTTCCAAATAAGAAATAAAATTGAACTGGGGGTGTAGCTCGATGGTAGAATGCCTGTTGGTTCAATCCTCAGTACAAAAAAAAGAAAAAGAGAAAGAGAAAAAGAAAATCTGACAAATTAATCATTCTCAGATGTTAACAGCTCATCACTGCCTGAGACATCTGTACCCTTCATGCACATTTCAAAGGTAGTTTCTCTTGCCTTTACTCTAAGAACTAAGGTTTCTCAATAAAATTGCAAGTCCAAAGACAATCTCATGGCAGAATATTTTACAGTGTATGTGTGTGTGTATGGGGGTGTCCTTCATATTTCTTAGGTCATACAGAATAAGAGTTCATCCCACACCTCAGGGTGAGTCCAGCAAATCTGGAGATAAAGGTCAGCAACTACAACTGCCAAATGCAAAGAACATAAGAGGCCAAAAGGAAAAATCAACAAATTAAAACTATTTTAGAAACTTGCTGGAATTATAGCAGACATCATACAGATTGATCTTAAAGAAATAGAAAAAATTCACTAATTTCTCTGTGAAAGATCTGTAAATCTACAATAAATTTCAGAGAGCATCATAAAACATGTGATTAACAACAAGGCTATTTTTTCCCCACAGGTCTTTGTCATTCTATTCTATCTTATTCCATCTATTGCAAAATAAAATATCACTATACTAATGCAGCCTAGAATCACTATCTTGCTAGGACCAGACATTGATATCATCTATCAAATTATCTTAAGGAGACATCTGTGGCAGTGATGAGTAGAAAGTAGAGAAAGGAAAAACAAAACCCTTAAAAATTGCGTCTGTGCTAACAAGATAATGCCTGCAAGCATTACCACACTGCCTTCTTTGATTGTTTCAGAAAATTATTTTAAGAACAGATATGCAAAATTACATTATCTTATAACCCACTTTTTATAACCAATGAATGATAAATATATCAAATTTACTTCTGTATGGGAACAAAAAAATTTTGAATTATGTGGCTCTGGTTGCAGGCCTCAATGGAGGAAAGGGGTCTTGCACTGACACTAAATATTCTCTATCACAGTAAACAGAATAAACCTTCTATGTGGTTAATTCCAAACATAAACCATAGCCACCACTGTATTCCACTTACTTTATTTTATAAAGAAGTAAACAATTTAAAATTACTTTTCAATATCCCACATTGAATTAGATATATAGCATATTTTATTCCATATCATATCACATTCATATGATATTACAGAATTCAATACAGCATGTTAATATGATTGAATGTGTATACACACACACACACACACACACACACACACACACACAAAACCTTACCATACTGAAGACATTTCTTCATTTGGATAATGAGCGATTTCCTCAAAATCCATACATATACAAAAAAGCAAGATAGGAGGTATAGTTCCTTAAAGATAGTTTACCTCTGCAACTTTGAGAAACTCTGAGATTCTCGTCATCCTAGTCAAGAACTTCTTATAGATATCAAGACCTTCTTTGCACTGGTTCTTTTTCATATCAAAATATTTTTCTGCCAAAAGTAAGTATAAAACACTTTTATTTACATCAAAGTGTAATAATTAGAAAGAAAAAGGTTTACCTAATAGGTCCAAAAAGATTATACAGATCTTTCAAAGGCCATACCCTACCTACAACAAAAATATCAATGTTAAGTGAGTTTGGACATTTAAAGCAAATCAGAGCAGGGGTGCTATTATATAAAAAAAGGGAAAGTTACTTGATTTTTATTCATTTTACTAGTTTGTTCCCTGATACTTCTTCACTGACAATTTCCTAAATATCTATTTGCATATTAAGTACATATCACACTTTACTCCATTTAAGGGAGCATTAATATCTATTTTTAAATGTTTACTATTCTACATTAATATTAACATACTAAGATGGCAACTTTACCATGTTCAAATGTCAGTTAAAAAGCTCATTTAAATTTAATATGTAAAGAGCTTAATTTATACCAACCATAGGGTGGAAGACTGCTTTTTAGAGCTTTATAGAAAATACTTCATTTTTCACTTATGAAAAATAAGGAAACCAGGTGTGGTGGCACACACTTGTAATCCCAGTACTTGGGAGGCTGAGACAAGAGAATTGCAGATAAAAGGACAGCCTCAGCAAGTAGTGAGACTCTCATCAACCTACTGAGACCGTGTTTCAAAATAAAACTAAAATAGGGCTATGGGTGTAACTCAGAGGTAGAATACGCCTGGGTTCCACTCCCAGTACCACACACACACAAAAAAAAAAAAAAGCAGAAGAAGAGAAAGAGAAAGAAAGAGAGAAAAGGCCCAATTTCTCTATCCTCGTATATTAAAGATTTTCTGAATAGATTTGTATTATCCTACTCTCTCAAAATCAAATTTTAGTAAGTATTTCCAAAGGGAATAGTTTGGGGAGAGAACCAACGGACTAGAATAAAAATATCTGACATCTGTGAGCTGGGCATGGTGGCACACACCTGCAATCCTTATACTTGGGAGGCTGAGATGGGAGGATCACAGGTTTGAGGTCAGCCTCAACAAATTAGTGAAGCCCTCAACAACTTACTGAGATACTGTTTCAAAATAAAAAATAAAAAGCCGGGCGTGGTGGCGCACGCTTGTAATCCCGGCATTTGGGAGGCTGAGACCGGAGGATCCGGGTTCGCGGCCAGCCTCAGCTACCTAGTGAGGCACTCCGCAACTTAGTGAGACTCGGTTTCAAAATAAAGAATAAAAAATAGGGCTGGGGGTATAGCTCGGAAGTAGAATGCCCCTGAGTTCAATCCCCAGTACCACCACCAAAAAAAAAAAAACCAAAATAAAAAATAAAATAGGGCTGGGGGTGTAACTCAGAGGTAAAATGCCCCTGGGTTCAACCACTAGTACCTTCTCCCCTCTTCCCCCAAAAAACCCACAAATTGACATTTTAGCACTCTTTGAAGTTACTTTTCTACTCAATTCAAATCCCAGTGAAATAAATGAGCCTTTCTAGGCAAAATTATCTGCATTCCACATACACTAAATACAAAAGAAATCACCAGCCGGGCGTGGTGGCGCACGCTTGTAATCCCAGCATTCGGGAGGCTGAGACCAGAGGATCCGGGTTCGCGGCCTGCCTCAGCTACCTAGTGAGGCACTCTGCAACTTAGTGAGACTCGGTTTCAAAATAAAAAGAATAAAAAATAGGGCTGGGGGTGTAGCTCGGAGGTAGAATGCCCCTGAGTTCAATCCCCAGTATCGCAAAAAAAAAAAAAAAAAAAAAAATCACCACAAATTCTAAGATGTCTCAAAAATAAAAAGCACCCATAAAAATAAATGTTTAATGCATTTAAATTAACTTGATTTTAAAATTAAGTTTAGGGACTGGGAGTACTGCTCAGTAATAGAGCATGTCCTCAGCATTTCAGACACCCTGGGTTTAATCCTCAGCAAATCCAAATTAAATTTAGAAAAAAAAAATTAATACAAAGTTTATTATGAAATAAATTATAAAGAAATAAGGTTTTTCTGGGACCAAAATTCTGTTTTTTCTTTTTTCCATTTAAACATATATAACATAAAATTTACTGTCTTAAGCAAGCTTAATTTTTAAGGGATGTTTTTATATTTCTAAAAATTAATAAAATGGGTAGGAAAAATACAATATACCTAAAAACGTTAAGCTCAGCCAGGTGTCGTGGCATAGACCTTACATTCCAGTTACTGGGGAGGCTGAGGCAGCAGGAGAGCAAGTTTGAGGCCACCCTAGGCAACTCATTGATACTCTATCACAAAATAAAAAATAAAAAGGGCTGGGGATATAGTACAGTGGTACAGTGCCCCTGAGTTCAATCCCCAGTAATGCTAAATGAATAAATAAGTAAATAAAAATATGAACTTCATCAATCTGAACATTCTGGTTATAAAAATAAGAATTTGATATCTTATATTTGTAACCAGATAAAATTTTTTTCTACAAATAAAGTGTTACAAGAATGAACATATCACAATGAATTTTTAGGCAGTTTTAAGTAACAACTCAGTCAATATTATTTATCCATATAACATAACAAATAAAACACTATTTAGGCTACGGCAGTATTTACCCAACAGATTAATAATTCCTTCATTGTATGCTGCAAATAGTCTAATGGCATCTTTGAACAGGAGCATGAAGGCAGCATTTATTACCCCATTTGTAAGTTCATTGCTATTAACCTGGGGAAAAAAATAAAAAACAAAATAAGGTAATCTTAAGATTTCAATGACAATGACAAAGATTTCTTTCAAATTAAAATACATTTAAGTATATTAAGAGGAAAATGTACATTTACTTTCTGAAATGCATTCCTAATATATGAACTTTCTGACTTCTTGCAACTAAGAGTCACAAACCAAATATTACAAAAATCTTAAGAGTTTAGCTTATACAAAAGCAAACAAAATTCCAATTTTTGAACGTTCCATTTAGTTGGGAAACATGTCTTGAGGGGAAAAGTAACGGCCTTTACCCTTTAACTACTGAAATTTCTAGACCATAACTCAAAAGTTTTCTAATTATTAGTTTATTATATTAAAAACTTCAAACAGCAAAATATAAAATATTTTTAGATACAAATTTATTTTTACTCATCAAAGATTATATCACTAAGTATTTATTAAATATCTACTATGATCACTAAGGCACTGAGTTAAGGAAGGTAGAAAATATGTGTTTTTTGGGGATATTTTTAAAGTATACCTTTTCCCAGTACTGCAAACTAAACCTCATATAGTCACTGGGAGAATTAAATGATGTAATTATTGAAAAGAGCCTAATACTGACACATAAACACTTTAATAATGATTATTATTACAACAAAAAAATCACTGATTTATCTATCAGAAATATTGGAAATATTTTTAGTTTAACTCAAGGAATTAATCAAAAGGATAAACCAATAGACTGCTGCATACAATACAGTATAATAAACACATTAAAAAGAATGAGAACTTTTATGTAAATATCCAACAATAAAAGAGTTATATATATAATAACATATAGACAGCCAGGCGTGGTGGCGCACGCTTGTAATCCCAGCATTCGGGAGGCTGAGACCGGAGGATCCGGGTTCGCGGACAGCCTCAGCTACCTAGTGAGGCACTCCACAACTCAGTGAGACTCAGTTTCAAAATAAAGAATAAAAATAGGGCTGGGGGTATAGCTCGGAGGTAGAATGCCCCTGAGTTCAATCCCCCAGTACCGCCAAAAAAAAAAAAAAAAATAATAATAATAATAATAATAATAATAATAACATATAGAAATATAGTTATATATATAATATTGTTATATGTAAAAAATTTACGGTTGGGCTCTCTGTGTCTCGCAATACAATCCAATATAATGTCTTATAATTATGTCAATTTCCTATGTCTTCTAAAGAAGAGTCCAGAAGTTTTAGTTGTTTTTGGTAAATGGCCAGCGAATATGTTAGTTTTTGAGGACCATCCAGTCTCTGCTGCAACTATTTAACTCTGCTATTATAACATGAAAACAACCACAGAGAGTAGGTAAACCAATGAAGCTGCCAATATTCCAGTAATACTGTCATGGACACTAAATGTGAGTTTCATACAATTTTCACCTGTCATAATTTTTTTCTTCTTTTTCTTTCTTTTCTTTTTTTTTTTTTTTTTTGGTGCTGAAGATTGAACCCAGGGGCATTCTACCTCAGAGTCCTACTGGTCTCACTAAGTTGCTAACGGCCTTGCTAAGTTGCTGAGACTGGCTTCAAACCTGCAATCCTCCTTTTTTAGCCTCCCAAGTACTAAGATTACAGGCATGTACCACCATACTCAGCTACGGAATATTCTTAAAATTTTTCAACTGTATAAAAACAATTCTTAGCTTGTATGCCACACAGAAACAGACCGTGGGCTATAGTTCGATAAACCTAGTCTATGAAACAAGCACAAAAATCTTTTTTTGAATGTTTACTATGTGCCACACATTACCAGGCAATGGGAGTAAAGCAGAGAACAAAGCAGACCTACTTTGCTCCTGAAGAACCTTTAAGACCAATAATTAATAGCACAAGTTAAAAGAAAAATCAATTTCATCATGAAATTTTCATAATCCCATTCACTAACTTGATCTTAAATAATGGCTTATGATATATGCCAAAAAAAGAGGAACAGAGAGAGAGAGGGGAAAAGGGAGGGAGAATACTAATAGAGTTAAAAATACTAACTTCTAACACAGTACAAACAAATGCCAATGCTGGCAACTTGGTTCAAGTAATGGTCATTAAAATAAAAATTTGAGAGAATACAATGTCCTTGGGCAATACATACACAAACTATTACAAAATGCTATCTGAACTTCCCTTTATTTCTTATGGTTTTAGTCCTACAAAACAGACAAAAGGGAGACATTAAGGTAAGTATTCAAAAAGAAAATCCTTATACATTTTTTAAATGTAAAAGCCATTAACAAAAAGGTGCATTTTCAGATCAATCCCTTTACCTTTCTCCATCACTTATTTTCTTTAGCTTCTATATCCTAAAACTCTAGAGCTAGAGAAAAAGGATCTAAGAAATTGGAGTAAATCTAAAACAAAAATGAAAAGCAATTGGAGTAGGGACCACAATTACAGAAAATCTTTAACAAAATGGGTATTATAGTGTGAAAACAAAGCTTATGAAAACTTGAGAATAAAAACTGATCAGCTGCCGGGTGTGGTGGCGCACACTTGTAATCTCAGTACTTGGGAGGCTGAGACAGGAGGATTGCAGGTTCGAAGACAGCATCAGCAAGTAGTGAGACTCTCATCAACCTAGAGAGACTCTGTTTCAAAATAAAAATAAAATAGGGCTGGGAGTATAGCTCAGAGGTAGAATGTGCCTGGGTTTAATCCTCAGTGCCACAAAAGTAAACAAACAAACAAAACTGATCAGTTATAATGATCTAATTTTTAAATCTTAAATTGCAAAAGCATAATCAACTTACATTAAAATCAAGGAGTGCATCCATTTGATTTTGAATAATTGGAACAGTTTTTAAGAGTTTTTCTGTGTTCATTGTTCTCATAACTCCATCAGCCCTATAATAAAATAAAAACAGATGAATTTGCTATTAAACCTACATTTCAAACTCCCATCTGGTTCTATACTTAAACAGAAAATGAAGTTATTATGAAATGTCACATATTTTTAAGTCATTATTAAACATGAAACCTCAAACAAGGACCATATAAAAAAAGCAAAAATAAGAACAGGCAACCCTACATATCCAATATCACTGTGTTCATTAAAAAAAAAAAAAAAAAAAAAAAAAAAGAAGAAGAAGAAATAAACTTATGGCTCATGCTTTATATTATACAGCCAGGTCAATACTGTACTTTTCACATGAGGAAATTATAAGATCTTTACAACTACTATGTGTGTAAAAGGCAGATTTGCCAATTTTTTTTAAAAAGTCATTTGCCTTAAGTCATTAAACAAACATGGAGTTAGGAGTTGAGCTCAGTGTTGGTTTTAAAGTATTTTATTTATGACTTGAATAGTATTGGCCTGTAATACAGAAAATCTTAACTAAAACCCAATCAATCACAACCCAGATGCCAGAATAAACAATTAAGCTATAAAAAGCAACAGCAGTACTTTGCAAGATACAACAGAGTTTAACAAACAATAGACTGCTTTACCCTTGCTATACTAAGTAGTATGTTACATCAACCCATGAAGTGTTTAGAACTATTTCTTCTCAAGTACTAAACTATACTGGCTGGTACAAGCTGCTGCAGTTTAAAGAGAGGATACCAAACCTTCCTGCAAGCCTTTTCTTTTTTCTTTTTGGTGGTACAGGAGATTGAAGTCACAGGTAGTTCTACCACTGAGCTATGCCTCCAGACTTTATTATTTTTTATACTAAAACAGGGTCTCGCTGAGTTGCTACATGCTGGCTCTGAACTTGAAATCCTCCTGTCTCAGTCTCCAAAGTACTGAGATCAGGCGTGTCCAGCTGCAAGACTTTACTTTCATAAACATCAAACTCTCTTTTTTATCAGTCACCATCAGCTCCCTTTTAGTCTCTCTCTCTCTTCTTGCTGAAGACATTTTCAAACCTCTGGTCATTTCTCCATTATAGAAGACTTGAACACTGGTTCAGTCTTTCTTGGTCAACTTCAACATCTACATGAATAACCAGGCCAAAATATCACAAAGCCTCTTTATAGCATCCCCTTATCCTATAGTGAGATCCAAACTTTACTGGCAGCCCCTAGACAAATTATTCCACCCCTTAGCTCCCAAATGAAAAAATTTAGACACTTTGTTATAGGGCAATAACATTTTGAACTTCCAGCTGCTTAGGTCAAGTATCATGAAGGCAAAAACTATTTGCCCTAAACAAAATCTTTAAGGTATCAACTCCATCACTATCCACATTGATCCCTTTTCATTTTTTCTCTCATCTAGCTTAGAATTCCATAGACCATGGTTATAAACATTCCCTTACAAAAATATCCTTAATTTTAAATATCCCCTCACACTTTTTTTTTTTAACCCTCTCTTCTTCTTTTGCAGTTGCCTGGCAAACTCACAATCCTGGCCAAGCAAACATTTAATTCATCCATGCACGTATACACATAACTGACTGCTATTAAAGAAAACCACACAAGCCAGGCATGGTGGCGCATGCTTGTAATCCCAATACTGGAGAGGCTAAGACAGGAGGATCCGGGTTCCCAGCCAGCCTCAGATACTTAGTGAGGCCCTCGGCAATTTAGTGAGACCCTGTTTCAAAATAAAGAATAAAAAATAGGACTGGGGGTGTAGCTCGGAGGAAGAATGCCCCTGGGTTCAATCCCCAGTACCACAGGAAAAAAGAAAAAGAAAAAGAAAACCACACAATTGGGCAAACTGGCAAAACTATAAATTTATGACCATCAATCTCAAATAGGTATTTCACTTTACTAGCAATTCTTAGCTTTCTTTAGTGAACCTGTAAGTATCTTCAAACCTCCTTTTCCTACTTCTACATCCCTGCCTGTCCAAAATCCCAAAATACTTCATTCAGAAATAGAAAACAACAGAAAGAAATTGTCTGGTCTTCTTGAAACACAAACTACATCTTCCTGGTTTCCTATTACCATAGAAGAGGTCTATCTTTTCCTATAAAACAGAAATACTACTTTACAGGTCTTCTGGATTCCATTCTGTCACAGTCCTTTGGTTGTCCTCTACCATAGCTCCATTCAACAGAACTGGCTGTGATTTTGAAAATGTTTTGTATCTGCATCATTCATTAGGATAAAAAGACTAGTCACATGAGGCTACTGAACATATGATATGTGGCTGACACAAGTGAAGAACTGAATTATTTTACTTCACTTTCATCAATTTAAATTTAATTAGCCCCATGTAGCAAGCAGCCAGTGCAGCTCATTCATTCCCCCATGATCAAGCAAGAAAAAGCTCTGAGAAGCTGAGCATGGTGGCACACTCTTGTAATCCCAGTACTTGAGAAGCTGAGACAGGAGAATTACAGGTTCACAGTCAGCCTCAGCTACTTAGTGAGACCCTGATTCAAAAATAAAGAATAAAAAATAGGGCTGGGAATGTAGCTTGAGGGTAGAATGCCCCTGAGAGAAAAAAAAAAAAAAAAAAACCTCTGAGATTGTCATTCTTTAAACACATATAAGCTGGGCGTGGTGGTACACATCTCTAATCCCTGTACTTGGGAGGCTGAGAGAGGAAGATCAAAGATGACAGGTTTGAAGCCAGCCTCAGCAACTTAATAAGACCCTGTTTCCAAATAAAAAATTTAAAAAATAGGACTGGGGGCATAGCTCAGAGGTAGAATGCCTGGAGTTCAATCCCCAGCACCACAACAACGATAGTAATAACAACAACAAATAAAAAATAAATACATATAAGCACACACTCTACTAATGCCCTGTTCCCATCCAGCTGCTACTTACCCTATGGAGCCAAGCATGTTAATCAAAGAGCTGACACTTCACATTCATTTTTCAGTTCATTCCAATATAAGCCCCATTCTTAACACTCAAGCTAAACTTCTCTAGTTTAGGTTACGTAAAAATTCTGTGTTGCCTCACCAATTGGTACTTTCTTCTTCTTCTTCTTCTTCTTCTTCTTCTTCTTCTTCTTCTTCTTCTTCTTTTTTTTTTGGTGGTACTGGGGATTGAACTCAGAGGCATTCTACCTTCGAGCTATACCCCCAGCCCTATTTTTTATTCTTTATTTTGAAACCAGGTCTCACTAAGTTGCGGAGTGCCTCACTA
>PVLC010008031.1:0-23629 GCA_004027655.1 Graphiurus murinus
TTGACCTCAGGGGCATTCTACCTCCAAGCTATACCCCCAGCCCTATTTTTTATTCTTTATTTTGAAACCGGGTCTCACTAGGTTGCGGAGTGCCTCACTAAGTAGCTGAAGCTGGCCGCGAACCCAGATCCTCCGGACTCAGCCTCCCGAATGCTGGGATTACAAGGCCACTAGTTTCTTATTGGGTGACCACTTGGATGGCTATTGTACAAGCTTATATAGGTCCTCAGTCTTTTATCTGAAATCCATAGGGGGATTACAATGGATGCAACATCTGGTGAATAAACAAGTTACTATTTCTGATGGAAAATGTGTTGTTTGCACTGTAGGATGAATAAGATCTATAAATACCTTTATATCAATTCAAATCAAATTATGTTGTCAAATGACTGTTGAAGTTAGGATGTTTTTGGTTTGGGGAGATTGTGGACGTGCACGTTTATGTGTGTGTGCTGATGTATTTGTGGGAATAATTTCCGATGTGAATTTTTTGTATTGAGAGAAAGTACATTTATAGTTCTGGTAAATATTTCCAAATTCCACTCCTTAGTCTTGTACCATTTTCTGCTCTCACCATCAACATGTGGAAGGAGAGCTGATCAGTCCTCTCCAGTCTTACATTGAGTGTGTGTTGCTGGAGTTTATGTATTTTGCAGTGTGATAAGTGAAAAGTAGAATCCCATTTTAGTTTTACAAGACACATTTTAAAACATGAGAAAGCCATGTTATGACTTTGGTTAAGGACTTCTTGTATTGATCGATAACCTCTTTATAATTACTATGAATTATTCTTTAAGCAGCAGTACAGACACATGAAACTATTCCCTCTCCGTTTTTACTATCTCTTGTTTCAAATATGATGGTCCAGGTTATGCATGTGCTCAATCTGTTAATCCAATAAGGAGTGAACACCTACCATATAGTCAGTTTTGTATTTGGTATTAAGTTTGTTTAACACCCAGGATATTTTCTGTGTCTGAGGCAGGGTTTGTGACTAGAACATTAGTAGCAAACAAACACTGAAAAATGGAAAAATTCCTTCTTAAATATGAGGACACACTGTTTCTCTAGCCCACAAACTGGAGATGTTCGAAAGCTTCTTTCTGCTGTTGAATCTCTCTGTTACCTGTTTCTTCTTACTGAAATAGCCTTCTTCTAGACTCCAATGACAAGATCTTTTATTTTTGTTTGTTTTTGTGACTCAACTCTTAGTTTAAATGTCAATTAATTTCTCCTCCTTCCCAGAGGATTCTGGGAATTGAATCCAAGCCTGCATATGTGCTACTCAAGCTCAAGGACTCTACCTCTGAGCTACACCCCAAGCCCCCCCTCCCTTTTTTTTTTTAAATTTTGAGATAGGACCTGGCTAAGTTGCCCGGAACAGCCTTAAACTTTGGGATCTCCTGCTTCAGCCACCCATGTTCTAGAATTATAGGTGTGTGCCACCATGCCCCACTTTGAGTTACAATTTTGAAGCTTAGTTGTTTAAGATCAGGAAGGAGCTTTACATAACCGTGTTGCTCCTTTTTCTTTAAAAAGCTTGCTTCTTTGATTCCCCTGTGATTGCTGTTACCTACTTTTTTTCATCTTAAGATCCTAAGTCTTTGTTTTAAATATTTGGAAGGATTGATGTTTTATGTACTCAAATTTAATTGTTGTGTAATAGTTTTCAAGCTGGGCATGGTGGCACACATCTGAAATTCCAGTACTTGAGAGGCTGAGGAGGATTGCAGTTTTGAGGCCAGTCTCAGCAGTTTAGCAAGACCCTCAGCAACTTGGCAAGACTCTGTTTCAAAATAAAAAGGGCTGGGGGTGTAGCTGGGAGGTAGAATGCCCCTGGATTTAATCACCAGTATGGAAAAAAAAAATAGGAGTAATAGTTTTCGTATTAGAGACACCCCTTAAGGGGGGAAAAGTGGCATAAACCCACAAATCTGTACTGCTGAGAAACAAAGCTCCCATGCCATTGCTCAGGTGCTGCAGATGTTGAAGGCAGCATCAACACATCCCATATGTGATAAGGAATGAAAGGAGCAGGGACAGTAAAGCTATATCAAGGAATCAGAAAAGCCTCACCTCTGAATTTCTTCTTCTTGTAAGTTTAAACTAGACATTATGCCTCATTTTAATATGCAGTTATTTTTGGTGTTTATATGTTTTATGTTTTGATCACTGTTCAGTATTTAAACTCCTTCAAATGTGCAAAGATTAAATGTTTAATAAAAATTGCTTGTTGTTTTCAACATCTGTGTTCAGAGAACAATGGCCCACTGGAGTGCAGAAAGCTTGTAAAGTTTTCAAATGTATTGAGAATGACAGAAAGTTCAGTGAAGAGTTTGCTTCCCTCATTACAGAACTACTTCTGTGGCTGCGATTACACTAAGAGCATCTTTAATTGCTTTAAAATCTGAATGCATGATAAGAATGGATTAATTTGATTTTTCTGTTACTACAAGTAGCAGATGGTTTATGTCTTAGGAATGCTCATGTTGTAAAATGAGATCCCCAGCTCATCCGTGATTGGTCACTGTTAATGAAGCATGCTGTGCTGATTATTGATTTAGAAAATGAGGATGACATGAGTATTGTGTGTGTTGCTGTAATAAATTAAAGAGGAGTATTTTAATAGCCAGCAGACATACACCTTAAATAACATGAAATATTTGATTTTCTATTCAGGTGGTCTCTGCCCTGTCAAACTAATTTTATTGTTTATTAAAAAGATATACTTTTATAGTTTCAGCTAACAAGCAGATGGTCGTCTTTACTTATTTCTGTTTTGTATTGCTGTATGACCGATCAGATGCATGATAGGAACCCAAATTAGCTTGTTGTCTGCAAAGCAATGGTATAGCCATGGGAGGAAATCTTTTGCTCTGTGTGTGTATGTGTGTGTGTGTGTGTGTGTGTGTGTGTGTGTGTGTGTGCGCGCGCCTGAGTACATGCTTGGAAACTATATGCTTGCGCACTCATACACAGATACATCAGCATTTTACTATTTTCATACTGTTTAATCTTCATTTGTTTTTGAAGTAAAGCTATATACTGAAAGTTCTTTTTAATAAATTTGTGTTCCAGATAATTTTTTAAACGATAAATATGGGAGGAAAATAATTGAAATTTTACCTTTGTCGGTTTTCCACTGTTTCATCTAAACATTGATGTGAATTTATAGTCACATCTTATTGCACACACATTGTAAAAGGGTAATGATAGTTTACTGATATTTGTATTCAAAGCTTTAATATGTTTGTGATATTTGGTGATGTTAGTGAATATGTAAGTGCTCTATATGTGTGGCAAAATACCATTTTATGAATCATGGTGAGTAGATGGCCTTAACTGCTAAATGTATGGCTTATATTGGTTAAAACATTTTGAAATTATTTGATGACCTTTTGTTTTACTACCCCCTTATTTTGGCCATGATATAAACACTACAAGATTATAGTGGTTCTTACCCTGACTATGGATAAAGCTGAAGAAGACAGTTGTGTATTTTTAAAAACTTTTCTGTGTACACTTGAATATTTAATTTTAAGTTTTTATTAAATTTTGTTTCACTTCCATGGATATGTTTTAATTTAGATAAACATTGTTGAGCTTTTTTTTATACTAGTTTTGTTAGTTCTGAGAGATTTGAATGCCTGGATTTATAGACAGTGGAATCAGGATCCTAAAGTAAAGTTTTACTGCAGGTTGCAATCTGTCAAGTAAGGGGGGATTAGTATTTGTAAATGTCCCAGTTTTGATTGTGAATGTTAGCTATTTAGAATACATTCATAGTAACCAATATTTTCCTAATAAGTACTTTGGGAACAATTCCAAAGCACATATAAAGGGGCAGACTCAGTGACTTAAGAGTTCTGATTTAATAATATTATATCATTTACCCATGTGAACAAAATATTTACCTACAACATCTTCATGTAGTCACTGCCCTCCCCCCCCCCCCCCCCGTGGTACTGGGGATTAAACTCACAGGCATTCTACCTCTGAACCACATTCCCAGGCTTATTTTATTTTTATTTTGATATACAGGGTCTCACTACCTTGCCAAGGCTAGCCACAAACCTGTGATCCTCCTGTCTCAGACTCCCAAGTACTGGGATTTCAAGTATGTGCCATTACACCTGGCTAGTCACTGTCTTTCACATTACATTGTTTCACAAGAAGCTTGAGAAAAGAGGTTGGATTAATTAAATGGATTAATTTTTATGTGAAATTTCATTTTGTAAAATGATAGTATAAAACCTGACTTACTTAATATTAAAACACTATCTAAAGGTGAAGGTACCTGTTGCATATTGGTTGAATGCTTATATTATGATTTTTCTTTTGTAACTTGTACAAGTTTTTTAAAAATTAAGTTTATTAAATTCTTTTTAAGTTTTGAAATGCCAATTAAAGATAAATTATCTCTCAAAAAAACAATTAATATTATAAGCCTATTTCTCTAATCAGTTAACTGTTGATACCTGTTTTCACTTATATATGTATAAATACTTATATATGTATATATATGCACGTGTATATAATCATCTATATAAGTAAAAACGTAGGCATCAACAGCTATATACACACAGGGTACATACACACAGAGTGGGGAAAATCCATTAAAATTAATAAGAACTAGTTTTTTTTTGTGGTGCTGGGGATTGAAACTAGGGAATTCTACCTCCAAGCTATACTCTCAGCCCTATTTTTTAAATTTTTTGTTTGGAAATATGGTCTTGCTAAGTTGCTGAGGACGGCTTCAAACCTTCCATTCTCCCATCTTAGCCTCCATAGTACTGGTATTACAGGAGTGTGCTGCTGTGCCCAACTCAAGAACTAGTTTTTTTGTTGTTGTTTTTAATTGAACCCGGGGGCATTCAACCTCCAAGCTACACCCCCAGCCCTTTTCTTTTTCTTTCTTTCTTTTTTTTTAAACTCTCTAAGTTGATGTGAGCCTCACTAAGTTTCTGAGGCTGTCCTCAAACCTGTGATCCTTCTGTCTCACCTTCCCAAGTACTGGGATTACAGGCGTGCTGTACTATGCCCGGCTAAGTTTTAGGCCCTTAATTTTAAGTGTTTTTTGACTAGTCTTTGAGAGCATCATGAAACAGAAAAATTACCAGAAATGCCTATAAGTCTCACAAATCAGATATGGAAAAGAAAATGCTACTTGGTAATAAACCACATTCTTGGAAGTGGTTTAAAATTAATACCAAAGTTATTTCAATTATTACTGTCTAAAGTAATTTTCAGTAGTATAATTAAAAAGTATTTGGAGAGTCTTATTAGATTTTCGTAAGAATTTTTATTTCAATCAGTTGAGAATGTGATTAGCTTAAATGTTTATTTTGTACCCTAAATAACACACACACAAACACACACACACACACACACGTACCAGCTTTGTTAAATGAATGGCATTTTTCAATATCAATTGCTTTATATTCAGAGCTCTAATTATAAAGCAACTTTTTTTGTTACATGGAGGCACAAATTGATAATATTCTCTACACTTTTCCCTGCCATGTTTATGCTTAATGCATTTTTTTCCCTCAACAGTAACTACAAAGATTCTAGAAAGATTCTTAGGAAAAGCACTTTTCAAGGTGAATATTTATTTATGGGTGGTAGATGACATTTTCATTAATACTTGTCTTAATAGTACCTGCTTGTATAGAAGATGAACAATGATTTTGTTTTTCGCTGTATTTCTAAGCAGTGTAGGGTAGTTGCCGAATAACTTTGGAAGTGTTTCAGACACTGAAGTAATTGCCACCAGATAGGTTTGTTTTCTACTGCTTTGTGAAATTCCTTTTCTTTCTTTCTTTCTTTCTTTTTTTTTTTGTAGTACTGGGGATTGAATTCAGGGGCATTCTACCTCTGAGCTTTACCCCCAGTTCCATTTTTTGTTCTTTATTTTGAAACCGGGTCTCACTAAGTTGCGGAGTGCCTCACTAGGTAGCTGAGGCTGGCCGAGAACCCAGATTCTCTGATCTCAGCCTCTCAAATGCTGGGATTACAAGCGTGCGCCACCACGCCCGGCTTGCTTTGTGAAATTCTACCACTCTAGTTTAGAATATGCCAAATACAGAGTTCTTTAGCTAGATATTTTTAATATTAGCTAACTTTACCTTTGTAATGTTTTTTTGTTTTATAAAATTTAAAAGAAGTAAAAGAAAATTTTGGCAAGATTGTAAACTTGTCAAGTGCATTCCTTACATCTTGCTCTTCTCAGCCCAGTGAGGAAACGGAAGAATTGAGGTTTCGTAGGTATCTCATTGCACACGTTGCTGTAAACAGCTATAGAATTATATCATGAAATCAGCTATCCTCATGTGCAGTGTGATCAGGTTGTTACTATGGCAACATTTCCATTTCTGAATTTTTGTGTAGTTAAAATTTGTAGTCATCACATCATACTACCATTGGCTTTTGATTTCTCATGTAAATAAATCACTGCACTACCTGCATTTATTGAGTGGCACCAGACATAGCACTTAATTACCACCCATACACTCTAAGCTGGCAAATCAAAAATAGGAAAATGAAAGAAATGGGAACATTTTGCTAAATTACATTTTAAGACTGCCCTGATGTTGCCGGTAAAATTTTAAATGTTTCTTAAGAGGAGTAGGAATATTGCCAGTTATTCTCTGAGATGCTTTAATTTTTATAAGTATATGGTGATGGAATTGGTGAGGTATGGTAGCTGTAGGAGGTATGGAGGGCTTTAATTTGTCAGTTAAATGGGTGTTGAATAACCAAAACAGAAGTAATGACCCTTTTGAGACTGAAGAGATTCATTTTGAAAATTGTCCCGTTTCATTTTAACTCTATTTAAAAAATGAATTCTATTTGAAATTTATTGTTTTCAGATATTTAAAGTTGTCTTCCTTATTTCATTGCTGATTATAAAATCAGACTCTAATACCTTAGGTTAACTTGGATTAAAATAGTCCGTAATGTTTCCTTGTATCAATTACTGTATTCTAGTAAAGATTCCTACTGTTTTTGTTTTGTTTTGCTTCCTAAAGCCCCCTGCTGCTGTTGATTACACCTAGATCTGCTACTGATTGGAACTGTTAAAAGGCAAAGATAGTGTGGTTGGTTGCTGAATCATTTAATTGTAGGATTAATAAGAGATGTTCTCTCTGGGACCTAATAGAAATAGTGATACTAGAATATTAAGTATAAAGTGACCAAGAAATATTCTTTTGCATTTAATAATATTTGAAGATGTGGAGTTTATTTACTTTTAATATAGTAAAGTAATAATAGCAGCCTGATTAGATTCCTAAACCATGTAACTGGACCCTGTTGAAATGACAGAGAAAGGAGAAATCCTATAGTCAATTTAATACTCAGAATTATTGGTTCTTAGCAAGTGAATGCTATTACTTTTTATAAAGGTAAAACAAATAAATAACTACAGCTGTAAAAATTGTTAATTCAGTAGTGGAGAGCTTGAATAATAAAGTGGCAAGAAATTCAGAGTTAAATTTTCATTTGTAATTGAGGTCACATTTAAGTCTAATGCACAATGTACAATGATGTTATGTAAAATATACACTTTCCATGAGTAGTTTAGGGAACTTATAGTTTTGGAATATTTAGATAAGATTTTCATGATAGGATTTATTTGATAGTCATGGATAACTTATGAGACATTAACAGATAAAGAATAACTATCAATTTTACCTATACTGCTTTAAAATTTGACAGAATTGGTGCTTGTTGGACTTAGAAATTATTTGAGGGAGTTGAGTTTCGTGTGTGTATTCAGTGTTAATATTTGCCATTTCTACCCCTTTCTATTCATTGTAATTAATTGCTTATTGTTTTCAAGACGTTTCAGTTTGCTAGGTGCAAACTACACTAGTGATTTAAGTAATTTGTTTGAAATTATATGCATCTGTACCTTAATTTGGAAAAACTTGATATTCTTGTAAGATATTTATTGAAACATTTTGATCAGGGAAATTGCATGAGGATGATGTCAGGAAGGGTGCTGCCAGCAATGTGAATGGTATTTAGAAAAAAACTAGTTAGAAGATTCCTGCTAGGACGGGGCAGCAAATGAGTGCTGTCATTGTGATGGTGCAATGAAAGTGGAGTGGAATTCAGTGTGGTCTCCTGCTTTTGTTGGTGACTCATTGAGAGAAGTGTCAAAAAGCTTTGAAAAAAAATGCTGAAATCATGTTAATGATCAACTGATATTCTTGCTTTTTCAAGTAATAAATGATTAGCTGTAAGCTCCTTGAAAGTAAATACTATTCTCTCTCTTTTTTTTTTAAGTCTTAAAACTTGACTCAATATGTTGCTTGTAATAGTCATTCAACTTTTTTTTTTTTTGAGGTACTGGGGATTGAACTCAGGGGCATTATACCTCAGAGTTACACCCCCAGCCCTATTTTTTATTCTTTTATTTTGAAACCGAGTCTCACTAAGTTGCGGAGTGCCTCACTAGGTAGCTGAGGCTGGCCGCGAACCCTGATCTTCCGGTCTCAGCCTCCCGAATGCTGGGATTACAAGCGTGCGCCACCACGCCCGGCCGTCATTCAACTTTTTAAAAAGAAAAAAGTAAATAAAATGAAAACTCCTATACTGGCTTACTAGGAGTGCAGTAACACAGTGCCACAGACAGGGTGGCACAGTCTTGGAGGCTAGAGATCTGAGATTGGGATGCCCACGGGTTAATTCTTTCTGATGTGTGTAATGGAGAATCTCTTCCAGGACTTTCCCTGGCATATAGATGGCTGTCTTCTTCCTGTGGCTTCACATGGTCCTCTTTCTATACATATCCAATTTCCCCCATTTTATAAGGAAATGAGTCATGTTGAATTAGGTCTTAACCTTAATGACACCAATTTTACTTGATTACCTCTGTGAAAGCCCTATCTTTCAATAAGATCACACTCAGGGGTACTGGGAGTTAGAACTTCAACATATGAATTTGGTGGGGATATACTTCAACTCATAACAGCTTTGTTCAAAGTTGGTATGGTTTATAGGTCAAGAACAAGTAACATATACAATTAATCAAAAAATAAATATGATCATTCCACAGTTAATGTCAGTATAGAGACTCACAGTGATTTGTCCTTTTGTAGTTAATGTCATGTGGCATAATTTTCACCTCAGTTTGTTTTATTATCTTTCAATGTATGTTCACAGTTTGACAGCTAATCATTGTACTGGTTTTCATCTAGTGGTAGAAATAGGAGGTAGGAGGCTAGGTTTGAAAAGTACAATAGAACTAAATCTCTTACCACCCCTCCCCCTTTTATTCTACCATGTTTGGAATAATCTAAATCACTTCCCACCCCCATCATTTACTATAAATAATTGTATTACATTTATATTGCTGTAGCAAGTGGATTTTTTATGTACAAATTTTGAAGAGGTATATATTTATCTAGAAAAATTGTTCTCAAAGTGTGGATCCTGGACCAACAGTTCATTATTACCTAGGTTATTTTAAGAATACTGACTTGTTAGGCCCCATTTAAGACATATTGAGTCAGAAATTCTGGGAGTGAAGTCCAGAAATTAGTTTTATTAAGATTTCCAGGTGATTCTGATATATGCCAATGTGTGATAGCATTATTGCTGTAAATAATTATAGAAATACATATAGGGTAACATTTCACCCCATCTGATATTGTTTTGCTTATATATTTTATATGAGATTTGATTAGGAATGCCAATGCAAGTTATAGCATTGTATTTATGATAAGTTATTAATTTCTGCTGCTGGTTTATGATGTGTCTTTCTAGAAATGCTATATGCATGTACACTTGATCTTAGCCAAAAGGCAGAGAAACAGTTGTTATATGCATGTGAAGGAAAATAAAACTATATATAGATTTTCCTCGATCCTTTTCCTCCCCTTGCAAATGATGACATAAGACATTGCTATTTTCACTCACCATGATAGCCTAGAAGTCTTTCTGTATCAATACATCATTCTTTGATTTGTTTTTCTTTCTTTTTAAGAGTTATATAGTAATTTTACTATACGCATGTACACTAGTTTATTTAACAAGTCTTCAATTGATGGAAATGTAAGTTGGTTTCAACATTTTGCTATTTTAAGTAATTCTGTGAGAAATGTTTTAGTATACATATATAAATTCACATGTGCAAGTATATTCATAGTATGAGTTCCTAAAGTAATTTTTTATATGCTCATATATATATGTGTGTGTATATATATATATATATATGTATGAACATTGTTGTATAAACAGTCAATAAAACACTAGCAAACCAAATCAACATATTAACAGTATTATATATCATAGCCAAGTGGAATTTATTCCTAGAATGCAAGGATGGTTCACCATGAGAATTAGTCAGTGTCATATAATGTATCACAGTAACAGAATAAAGGCAAAAAGAAAAAACAAAACAAAACCCACAAAACAACCTGGGCTTGGTGGCACCCACCAATAATCCTAGTTCTTAGGAGGCTGAGACAGGAGTATCATAGATTTAAGGCCAGCCTCTGCAAATTAGTGAGGTCCTCAACAACTTAGTGAGACCCTGTTTCAAAATAAAAAATTAAATAGGGCTGGCGGTGTAGCCCAGAAGTAGACTGCCCCTGGGTTCAATCCCCAGTACCGGGGGAAGAGGGAAATCCCCAAACAAACCAAAGGACGATCTGAACTGATGGAGAGAAAGCATTTGATGGAATTCAACATTCTTTCTTGGTAAAAACAAAAACAGAAACAAAACAAAAAAACTCTAAACACACAAAGAATAGAAGAAAACTACTTCAACATATAAAATCCATATATTAGCCGGGCGTAGTGGCGCACGCTTGTAATCACAGCATTCGGGAGGCTGAGACCGGAGGATCCGGGTTCTTGGCCAGCCTCAGCTACCTAGTGAGACACTCCGCAACCTAGTGAGACTTGGTTTCAAAATAAAGAATAAAAAATAGGGCTGGGGGTATAGCTCGGAGGTAGAATGCCCCTGAGTTCAATCCCCAGTACCGCAAAAAATTAATTAATTAATTAATTAAATAAAATCCATATATTAAATCCCATTTCAAATAAAACAAAATACTTGGAAATTAACCAAGAAGGTGAAAGACTTATACAATGAAAGCAATAAATCGTTATTGGAAGATTAAAGAAGGCATAAACAAAGGGAAACACAGTCCATGTTCATGAATTTGAAAACTTAATAAAATGTCATTATTGTCCAAAGCATTTTCATTTCAATCTCTTTGAAAATTCAAAGGATGGTTTTGAAAAAAATATTATATGCTAAAATTCATATGGCATCTTAAGGGATCCTGAATAACCAAACCAGTCTTGACAAAAAATAAGGGAGCTGGAGGACTCATACTTTCTGATTTCAAAACTCACTACAGAGACTGTAATCAAATCAGTATGACACTAGTATAGTGATAGACCAGTGGACTAGAATAGAGAGCCCAGAAATACTCTCACATATAAAGTCAAGTGACAAGGGTGTCTGGATCATTCAATGATGAATGGACAATCTTTTCAAGAATGGTGATGGTAAAACTAAATGTCCAAAAGTAAAGAAGATGAACCCTTACCTAACATAATATACAAAAACTAACTCAAATTGGATGAAGGACCTAAAGCTATAAATTCTTAGACGAAAACACAGGACAAAAGATTCTCATCATATTTGGCAGTGATTTCTTGAGAATTATACCAAACACATTGACAACAAAAAAAGACAAATTGGAGAACATGAAAATTTAAAATGTTGTGCATGAAAAGAAAGTATTAACAGAATCAAAAGATAGCCCACAAGATGAAGAAAATGTTTTAAAGTCATGTCTGATAAGTGATTGATTTCATAATTCTTAGAGAACTCCTAGTTTTTTCCAAAGAAAATATGCAGACGGCAAAATAACCACATGAAGAGATGCTCAGCATCTCCAATGACTATGGAAGTGCAAATCAAAACTACAATGAGATGCCACTGCACACCTATTAGGATGGTCACTATAAAAAGAAAATGAACAATAAAAAAAATGATACGATTGTGGAACAATTGGAACCCTTGTGTACTGTTGGTATGAATATAAAATGGTAGTGCCTCAGTGGAAAAGCAGTATGGTGGTTCCTTAAATATTAAATACAGTGTTTACATATGATGATGTGGCGGCTTCACCATTTTTGTTGTCTTAACAGAACTTTGGATACTGGGTAATTTATTTTAAAAGATGCTTATTTTGGTTTATTGCGGTGAAGGCTGAAAAGTCCAAAGTCAGGGGCCAACACATGATAAGAATCACTTGCTACTTCACGTGGCTTATAGTGGAAAGATAGAAGACAGAACATGTGATAGATATCTAACCCAGTCCCCAGAGTGTGTGGATTCACTTTGGGGAGAGAGCATTAATGTATTTAAGACATAAGCCCCTCCCACTATATTCCTACTTCCCAACACTGCTATAATAGCAGTTAAATTTCAACATGAATTTTAGAGGGGACAAACCATATTCAAATCATAGTATGTAACAGACAGTCTCACTTTTGGGTATATATTAACAAGAATTGAAAACAGAGTCTCAAACAACGATTTGTTTATCTGTATTCATAGCAGTATTATTTTCATTGTAATGTGTCAAAACCAAGTGTCCAGCCGGGCGTGGTGGCACACACTTGTAATCCCAGCATTTGGGAGGCTGAGACTGGAGAATCCAAGTTCGCGGCCAGCCTCAGCTACCTAATGAGACACTCCACAATTTAGTGAGACCCTGTTTCAAAACAAAGAATAAAAAATAGGGCTGGAAGTATAGCTCGGAGGTAGAATGCCCCTGGGTTCAACCCCAGTACCACAAAAAAAAAAAAAAAAAAAGTGTCCACTGATAGATGAATAGATAAGCAAAATGTCCTATACACACACACACACACACACACACACACACACACACACACACACACACACACAGTAGAATGTTATTCAGCCTTAGAGAGGAAGTTCTCAAAATGCTACAACATGTGTGAACCTTGATTCATTATGCTAAATGAATTAAGCCAATCACAAAAAGGCATATGGTCTATAATTTCACTTATATGTGGTACTTACGTTAATCAAAATCATACAGACAGAAAGTAGAATGGTGATTGCCAGTGGCTGGAAGAGGGGTCATGGGGAGTTATGGTTGGTTTAATGGTACAGAATTTTACTTTTATAAGATGAAATAGTTAAAGAGATAATGATGGTGATGGTTGGAAGACACTGTGAATGTATGTAATACAAATGAACTGTATACTTGTTTAAAATGGTAAATTTTACCTATATTTAACATAATAGAAAAACGATTATAAAAAATACAGTATTCATGGGAAGTTGGTCCCAGCCCTGTGGATACCAAAATGTATATGTTCTCAAGCCATTCTTATAAGATAGTATTTGCATATAACCTACACTCTTCTTCCTTTATATTTTAAATAATCTATTGTTTGCTTATAATCCTTGATCCAATATAAGTGGTGTATTAATACTTGCTATACTGTATTGTTTAGGGAGTAATGACTGTAAAGACTATAAATGTTCAGTACAGATCAATTTTCCTCTATCTGTGGGTGGTGGATCCATGGCTGCAGTAGCACAGATACAGAGGGCCAGCAGTAGGTACTTATGCATCATTTTCACAGCCACTTCTGAATCATCTTCTTCCCAGGTTATACCAATTTATATGCCTTTTAACAGATAGAAGTTTCTTGTAAAATATATGTATTTTCTAATGTCCAGCAGTGTTATGGTATTGTGTGTGTGTGTGTGTGTGTGTGTGTGTGTGTGTGTGTTACTCTTGAAGGAAACATTCATATTTTCATATTAAGCTAGAAAAACAAACACAAAATATTAACTGGGTATCTCTCAACCAACAGTATATAAAGGACTACCACAGAGTTTCAAATTATAACATGTTTGAGAAACTTTTTGTGTACATTCAAGGTAGGACACTGAGCATTGTCTCCACTAATCTAAGTTTATTTTTAGCGATTCATTAAAATTCATTTTTACATATCTGGAGAAACATCTCCTTAAAATAATTTTGGTTTACCATTAGTGGTTATGTGGACAATCCTATAAACAGATTATTGAAATACTACTTACATAGTTGTTTAGAAATTTATGATTCTTTTTTGATAATTGGCATAATGTTTTTAGTTAAAACTCTTTTTAGGTTTTTCATTTATGCAAAATCATTGGTTTATTTTGTATTAATCACTTGAAAATTAAAATGAAGCAGTAGTGAGATATAGAACATTGGGTTTTGTATGTGTTTTTAAAAACATTCTATATCTCCCCTTCGACTTTTTTTTTTTAACACTCTGTTAACTTAAAACTACTAAACAGATTTTTATTTTAATCTTTGGAACAAAAAATGTTCTCTTGGGCTGATACCAGTACTTTGTATGCCAAGTTACAGACCGGAGTCTATTTTTATAGGCCAAGATAGAAACCTCTGAAAACCAGAGTTTATAATGGAAACATTGACAAGCCCTTAACTATCACAGAACACATGGCACTACTGAAATCATAAGGTACAAGGCAAAAGACTTCACATGCAAGTGAACATTGAATTTTCCAGCAATTGTACTGTCAGATGCCTTTCAACTAGGATTTAATAAGCATCAAGCTGTGGCAATGCCACAGAAGCATGCAGTGGGCCTGATTCCTGCCCTCTGAGTGTTTGTACCCAAGCACTTCGACACTGAGGGTCACTTGAGTAAAACTGCTGGGATATGGCCTTGTGAATGGATTTTCTTGGACACAAATATGTGGCCTCCCTTCTCTCTGTATTTAATTTCTTGTACAACCCTGAAAATCTTGAATTTTTTTACATGTAGAAAACTGCACACATATTCTGAGCAATATTACAAAACAAGCAAATCAATCAATTCCATCTTCATTTAGTAATGACACTGAAAAAATTTAAACTTTGTTAACACAAGGAAATTTGATATTGAGTAGGTGGGTGAGTTAAAAACTTATCATTATTGTTTCTTTTTGAAGGATCCCATCTAAGTAAAAAATACAAATAACCTTCTTCCAAGACCACATTTGATTACTCAGTTTTACTTAGTTTAAGAAAAAAATCATTGAAACAACAACTTTGAATTGCGTAGGTACTTAAATTATTATACCTATTTTGAGGGGAGAGGGAACTGGGGCTTTTGAACCCTGGAGCATTTACCTCTGAGCTAGACTCCTAACCCCATTTTATTTTTCATTTGAAGCAGGGTCTCATTAAGTTGTTGAGGGTCTTGCTAAGTTGCTGAGACTGATCTTGAATCTGAGATCCTCCTGTCTCAGCCTCCCAATTACCTGTTCTATAGGTGTGACCACTGTGCCTTGCCTGTGCCTTGTTTTATTTATGTTTTAACCTAAATAGGATTAATTCCCTACCTTTAAATAATGGTATCAGCATCAGTGAAAGATACTACAGCAAGCATATTAATTCCTTTAAAGGGAAATGGGAACTCGGATCATGTCAAGTCCCTATATGGAAAAATAGTCGAAATGGTTTACAACTTATAGCTAATTTGAATGTTCATCAGGGTTGGATTCTCACACTTGTAACACCAACATTGTCTTCTCTGTTTCTTTCTGCTTTTTCTTTATCTTGTTAAAATCTGGAGAGGAGCAGAGGTGTTATGTCAGATATGCTATCTCAGAAGCATTGTGAAGTGTTAGAGAAAATCTAGTATCTTGTGGGAAGATAATGAAGTGATAGTTTATTGCTACAGATTTTGCAAATACAGCCAAAAGGAATAGGTAAAAAGAAGATGCTAATTTGAATCTAAATCAGATTTTTCTGTTATAATTTAAATCTTTTTTTAATCCATTGACTTATACACATAAACATTTCATAAGATTTATGTAGTAGACATGCTTGCCAATCAGAGAAGTATCTTTTTATGTAACTGATTGGTTTTCCTTTAATGAAAAGATTAGGAACATGTTTTGTGTAGTTTACAACTTTGGATCCATGATTACATTTCTTCCTCTTGTGTCAGAAACAGTGCTTTTGAATCCTGAAAGATAGAAAATTTCTAAATGTAAGTTATCTAATTCTGTGTATTTGCACTAATTCTAGGATAATATGACTATAAGATTTTAATAGAACCCTTATTTTCATGTTAAAATGGGTGATTTTTGTTTCTTGACTGATTTTTACTTTTATTTATATTTTAATTAGAGAGTAAAGACTACGATGTACTTACCATCCTAGTTGCCTTCCCTTGCCATTGCTATAGAAAGCCTCATCACAGGTTTCAGGAAATACAGTGTTGATCTTGTTCATTCAGGTTAAAGAGAGAATCACCTCATAATTTTAGAAGGTTCAAATGAATCCAAATAAGGGTATATAGACATTATAAGTGAATGTAGAGAAAGAGAAACAGACACACGCTCAGACTTCCTAGGGTTACAAATGTGTCTGCTTTGTAAATTATCTTAGGGGGGAAAAAAGCATAATAGCATAAGCATAATACAAAACAACAACAACAACAACAAAAAAAACCCTAGAACGATTGTTAAGAGCTCACTAAACTTTTTTCTTTTGTAATTTATAATTATAGCTGAGCGGGCCAGTAAGCACCAAGGCCTGTTGACATATCAAAATTACTCTGTACTTACCATATTAGTAAATTTAATCCAATCTCATCACCAGCAGTTTTTTACTAAAACAGTTTTAGGAAGGGTGGGTTGTTTAATCTATAAAAGCAAAGACTTAGGTTTTGCTTTGTTATTATTTATTGTAAAACAGAAATTGAGTTGGTTTCCCCAGCTCCTCACCTGTTTAGCCTGCCTCCTATTCTCCCTCCATAGAAGTTGATAAGTCACATACTGGCGTAAGAGCACTTGAGTGTCAATAGCTGTCACTTAAGGTTATGAACTTTATTAAGGAACTTGGTATTTTTAAATTTAGGACCAGGCAGATTTTTTTTCTTTCTTTACCTGTCAGCATTAATAGGTCAAATAAGCTAGCACTTTATCTTAAATATTTTATCTCTTGTTTGTAGGGGAAAAACAGATTTAGAAAAGGAGTTAATTCCTGAATAAAAATTTTATTTGAGAATATTTCAGAATTTGGGAGAATAATTGGGAAATTTTTTGTCTATTTAATTTCTAAGAAAAGTAAGTACTCTATGTAAAAGGATTGATCCTTATATGGCATTTTATGCTCAATTTTGAAACCTAGAAGAGTTCCTTGTGGAATTAGAGAATCAAGAAGCTGTAAGAGGAAGGGTTAATTCTTCCCATACTTCTTTTTAAATATTATGTTTTACTTCCTGTCACTTCAATATAATTGTGGTTACTCCTTCTAAAGAAATAGAAATGAGATTTAGTTTCTTTTCCTTTACTGAGGAGTTCAGTTGTGAACCCTTGTTCCCTCCTTCACACCTCCCCAACGATTGATATTTTGGTTTCTTTGTACACTTGTTCCTATCGAATTATGCTTTTTAGGTTGGGTCTATTTTTATCCATATTTAAAGCAAACCATATTTATTAAAATTAGAGATGCATAATTTATGTTTCATCTTAATCATCCTCATTGAGCTGTCACTGTGGCATTCTGACCTGCTGAGACCAATTTTGTCTCACTTTCTCCTTCACAAATAATAAGGGCCTCCTGTGTGCCCCTTCTGTGTTAGGCAAATTCTTCATGTTCATGAATTTAGAGGTGAAAGTAAGCCCTAAACTAATATTTATTTGTATATGTATGTAAATACCCCCTCCCCTCTCCCTCCTTTCCTTCCTTCCACCCTCCTCTCACCCACATAATTATGATACATAGAATGATGGAAAGACAGGACCTACCTGAAGTCATGCAACTCAAAGAACTAATCTAATGGTTGGTTGGGTGGTCAAGGAAAACTGAAGAGGGTGAAATTTACATTTTGTTCTTGGGCAAAATATACAGAGAGAGATTGCAGGCTGAGGGAAAAGCTTGTGCAAAGGCACTGAGCCTGGAGTGAACTTCTCTGTAGTGTATAGATAGTGTGATTGGAGTCCAGAGAGCAGGGACAGTGGCGAGAGAAGCAAGACCTGTGACCATGGGACACACAGGGCCTTGTCCTTGAGTAGTAAATCAGTGAAGGGTTTTCAGTAAGGATGTTGATGGAATCAGATTCATTGTTTCAAAATCAGTACAACTGCAGTGCTCTTTATTGAGATTGCAGGGACTAAGGAAGGAATGCCAGGAGGTTTTGTCAGAAAGTTTCAGTAATGATCCAGGTGATGGTAGCTTAAATTGGTAAGATTTAAGAAGGATAGTTGACATGCATGGAAGTATCCAGTATGTCTAAGAGTTAGAGGCAAAAAGACATATAAACTGATGATATGACTTTTTGTTTTTGATGTTTTAAACTAGCTCTGTCCTACTTGATAGCTATTTAATGTATTATCAAATATTTATGTCCATTTGTTTTGTTATCACGAGGGCCTGGGTAACTACTTGGCTTATCCACAAAAAGTTGCAGTGCTAAATTACCTTTTTCTGACTTTGAGTGCTTACTGACGTGTGTACTAAAGAGGGTAGGGCATAAACAAGTCTGTAGATCATGAAAGGTATTAAACTGTAGGAATAATTTTATTTACACAGTCAATTTGGAATCACAGTCATTACCATATTTAATTACCAAATAGATTTTGTGAAAAAAATAGTGAGCTTTTTAAGGTAGTATAACAGACAATGGATTATGAGCCAAAGGAATAGAATTTTATTCCTAGCTTTACTTCTTACACGTATGAATTTGCGTGAGCCATTTTAATATTTTCATAATTAAATATTTTTGAAGGTTATATCCTCATGCTTTCCTCTTTTTAAAGCATCATGTGCATAAAATAAAAGATTTTTCTTCCTCATAGTTTTTTAGTTTCTTGTGTGTTCAGAAATTTTAATGTGTAGTAAGCTTTTATATTTACTTATTTTTACAAAGTAATGGGGACCTATTACATTTATTTTGCTGTTCGCTGATTTCAGTATCCTGTGTGCACTAATATTAGTGTCCTTAGATTTTCAATGTCTACTTATTCCATTTCTGGAATACCATACAAGCAATTCCTTATTGTTGACTACTTAGATTATGTATAGTCTCTTAGTATCACAGGCAACCTTTTTCTGCATAGATTTGGTTAGAAGATATATCAGTAGGATAAATTCCTAAAGTAGAATTGGTGTAACTTTTTCCCCTCTTTCTATGTTATCCAGGTTGGCCTCAAACTCCTGAGTTCAAAGAATCTCCTGCCTGAGTCTCCCACATATTGGTACTGCAGGCACACGCTACTATACTTGGCTTTGCATTTGTAATTTTGATGGTTATTGTCTCCTACAAAGTTGTATTTCTCTTATCAAGTTCATCAAAATTAAAATGCATATTTCTGCATATTCATTACTACCTTTTTTTTTTTTTTTTTGGCAGTACTGGGGGATTGAACCCAGGTGCATTCTACCTCTGAGCTACACACCCAGCCATATTTTTTATTCTTTATTTTTTAATGTGTTTTTATTGGTGCATTATCATCTCACATCATAATGTAAATCATGTTGTCATTGACACACAGCACTTGGTGCCCCCCCTCCACCTCCCGATCTCCCCTCTTTCCATACAGAGTACTGAGACTGATATTGGGATTTTCACATATGTACACATATTCGATGTTAGTATTTCCAATAATGAACCTTAGTCTTCCCCCTCACCTTCCCTTAGAACACTTCCCTGGCTCCACTGAGGTTTCTCCTCCATTATCTGGAATCCATCTGATATCCCAGTTATTCCCTAGCTTGTGCATATTAAAGAAAACATATGTCCCCTTCACTTTCTGTGACTGGCTAATCTCACTTAACAAAAATGTTCTCCAGGTTCTTCCATTTTCTTGCAAATGACATTATTTTATTCTTCTTTATTGCTGAGTAGAATTCCATTGTGTGTATTTCCCATAGTTTTGTGATTCATTCATCTGTTGACGGACACCTGGGTTGATTCCATAATTTGGCTATTGTGAATTGTGCTGCTATGAACATGGGTATGCATATATTTCTGTAGTTCTCCAGTTCCAACCTCTTTGGAAAGATACCCAGGAGTGGTATAGCTGGATCATATGGTGGATCCATTCCCAGTTTTCTAAGGAATCTTCACACTTACCTCCATAGCAACTGAAGTAGTTGCTATCCCACCAACAGTGTTCCTATTTCCCCACATCCTCACCAACATTTATTGTTATTTGACTTCTCGATGATTGCCATTCTGATTGGGGTTAGATGGAATCTGAATGTAGTTTTGATTTGCATCTCCCTAATTGCCAATGATGTTGAACATTTTTTCATGTATCTTTTAAGTTCTTTGTGTATTCTAGATATTAATCCTCTGTTAGAGGGATAGTTGGTAAAGATTTTCTCCCATTCTGTGGACTCTTGATGGTTTTCTTTGATGTGCAGAAACTTCTTAGCTTATTATCATCCCACTTATTAATTCTTGTTTTGATTTCCTGAGCTTTGGGGGTCTTGCTGAGGAAGTTTCTACCTGTGCCTATATGTTGTAGTGTTGAACCTATGCCCTCTTCTAGTAGCATCGCCAACTCTGGTCTAACTTCCAGGTTATTCTTTATTTTGAAACAGGGTCTAACTAACTTGCAGAGGGCCTCACTAAGTAGCTGAGGCTGGACATGAACCTGCGATCCTCCTGTCTCAGCCTCCCAAGTCCTGGGATTACAAGTGTGCACCACCATGCCTGGCTTTTACTACCCATTTTTTATTTTGCAAATTTTATAGGCAAAACATAAAACTTTACTATTTTAGTTGACATTTCTTCATTAGTGCAGTTGCACATTGTTTAATTTCACTGGCTATGTATATGTATCTATATACAGTTCTTGCTTCTGTGAACTATTTCTCTCCTTTCGTCATCTATTTAACTCTTCCAGTATTTTCATATGCTTTCTAAAAAGGAGAAAGATATCTTGCTCACCCACTAGATGGTCAGGCTATCAAATGAAGGTTAGTGTTTGTCAGTGGTTCCAACCAGCCCTTTTTAATCATTTCTTCCCTAAAAAGCCTTCTTTGAAAAACTTTCCACAATTCTCTCTTCCTCATGATTTTTTTTTTTTTTGTACTGGGAATTGAACTCATGGCATTCTATCTCTGAGGTATACCCCCAGCCTTTTTTTTTTTTTTAAAGTTATTTTTAAATAAAGTCTTGCTAAATTGCTGAGGCTGACCTCAAACCTACGATCCACCTTTATCAGCCTCCCAAGCATTCCTGGGATTAGAGGCATGCACCACTACACCCAGCTTCCCTCATGGAATTTTAAAACTTTGGGTGTACTGTATATCTGTTTATGTACCATGGCCTGTTTGAGGGCCTTAAACTATTGTATTATTCCCCACCCCCACTCCAAGAACCAATGTTTGTCCCCTCGGGGACAATATCACTCCTGTTGTGAATGCAGGATATACGTGAAAGTTTTTGTAAACTGCAAAGTGCCATTTAGATGTAAAGCTTTATTGTTAATAATTTGCATTTCACATGGTATAATATTATATGTCTGTTTTGCAGCTGCCTTTTTCTCATTGCAGATTTCTCTGTTGCAGGCAGAGGCTTTTACTATTTTGTTGTCCATTTTGCTGCCTTTGGAACAGTCTCTCTTCAGTTGACCTCTGCCCAGCTCTCTGCCCATCTGTGCCTGTCAAAATGTTACTTTCTTCAAAGCCTGGGGTAGATATTCCCTTTCTCCATGAAGTCTTTCCAGTCCCCTATATTTATCCTTTGACCAACTCTTTCATGTTGCTGTGACACTCTGCCTTTCATTGTGTCGTCTGTGTATTTTTCATATTCTGCCTTTCAGAAGATTGTGTCAAGACAGCAAGGGTATCGCCTCTCTTCTCATCTCTTTATTCTCTGAAGTTTCTTTCCCAGTGCCATTGTGCAGGATAAGAGGCCAATGACAATGTCTTAAAATGAATTTTTAAAGTGTGAGTGCAATTTTTAGCCTTTTAGTGTGTGCCCTTGCAGTGAGATACTTACCTGCTAGATTAAGTTTCCACCTATGTGAAATGGAAGTAAAAATGATCCCTGTTTGATAGGATTGGTGAGAAGTTTGAGAGGGTATACATAGAGTCTAGCATTTAGCTAGCATTCATTAAAGTATTAGTAATTATTAGTACTCTAATAACAAAGACAAATGATAATTTGTTCAATAAATATCATTTGCTTATTTAATGTTTATTCAATAAATATAATTTGCTTATTTAATGATATTTATTGAACAAATTATCATCATAATCACTTTTTATTGTTCAGAAATATAATCTATCTTTCATTGCACCAGGTTTCCAGAGGGAAAATTTTTTTTTAAATAATTTTTATCAGAATGCATCCTGGAATATAATTTATCATAAGAATGAGGACCATGAAAGTATGCATGAATGATAATTTAATGTGCACTTTGCTTTTTATTATTTTTGTACTGTATTAATATTATCTGTCAATGACTAATGTTTTAAAAATAATATGCATCATGAGGTAAAAGCACAGTTGAAAATTAGGCAACTGATATGACCAGATACCGCCAAGAAAAGGAGATGTAAGTGATCAATAAACAGATGGTAATTTTATGCGTCAACTTCACTGGGCCAGAGGACACTGGATATTTAGTCGAACTTGATTCTGAGTCTGTCTGTGAGGGTGTTCCATTTAGCCCTTCAGCTGATTGGAAGAGACCTTTCAGATTACAGATTACCCAGCATAAGGTGAATGGGTTTATCCAACAGTTGAATGCTTAAACTGAATAAAAAGCTGAAATTTCCTCCAGCAAAAAGAATTCTGTAGCAGACCACTTTGACTTCCTCTTTGTCTGTTCCTTACATCTGGAACATTGGCTCTCCCTGGGTCTCTACCCAGCAATTCTCTGTAATTGTGTGAGCCAGTTCTTTGTAAGTCTCTTGATATACATATCGTCTCCCCCTCACCCCATTTTGTTTCTCTGGTAAACCCTGACTAATAAAACAGATGAAAATAATTCCAACAGAAGTCAGGTAGATGCTAATTAAAACCACTGTGACCAAGTGCTGTGTATGTGTAGGTCACTCTCACTGTGAAATACATTATGATGTAAAACTATAATGCACCAATAAATGCATTTTAAAAAACCCACTATGAGATACTATTTCATGCTGTTCATATTGGAAAACAGTTAATATAGCTCATCACATTAAAAGGTAGAGACTACCTTACTATGGGACTCTCCCATAATAAATACCTTGTGAATTGGTATATTAACTTTGGAGATAGTAGATTGACAATTTTTCTTAAAGATAGGTAAATAGGCCAGACATGGTGATTCATGCCCATAATTCCAGTACTTAGAAGGCTGAGATAGAAGGATCACAGGTTCAAGGTCAACCTCAGCAATTATGTGAAACCCTTTTTCCAATAAAAAATCAAATAGAGCTGGGAGTAAATCTCAGAGATAGAATGCGCCTGGGTTCAATCCCTAGAACCACAAAAAAGAAAAAAAAAAAAAAGGGAAAACTGTATGATCCAGATATTTCACCTCCACATTAAAACTATTTTATTTTTCATCAAAAGATTACAGTGAAAGCCGGGCGTGGTGGCGCATGCT